>JAGXOD010000107.1:2955000-3222500 GCA_020368025.1 Brachyhypopomus occidentalis
GTCACCACTAGAGGCAGTCGTGACAGTCCTGCCTCTGGCTGCCGTTCCACCTGTCGCCGCTAGGGACAGTCGTGTCAGTCCTATCCTGGACGCGGTTCCCCCTATAGCCTCTAGAGGCACTCGGGTTAGTCCCAGACTTAACCCGAGTAATCAGCAGTGATTCGTTTCAGCCGTCTGTAGCCCTATTTAAGATGGCTTGTGAAACGAATCACTGCTGAATCGTTTTGGTCTCTCGCCTTCACGTTCTCAGCCTTCTCTTACTCTGGAAAGTCTCGGTGTTGCGCTACAGAGAAAAGGTGCCTCTCCACCTTTTTCTCCTTCCCGCTCTCCTGTACTTATTCGAGTGTCTATCTCCTTCGCCACTTTCTGGCCTTCCTCAAGTTTTCCCCCTACTAGTTTACTTCCTATCATTATTTATTTTTGGGAAGGGTTTTTGGTTACTGCGGCGGTTTTGCCTGCAGCCAGCGTTTCCCTGGCATTCTGAGTTTCGTTTGTCCGTGTTGACTGTGTCCACGTTCTCATTATTTTCTTTTATTTATCTATCATCCGTACTTTTACGGTGAGCCTAAGTTCTGTGTATTCAGCGTAGGTGCTGCCTAGTCTTTAATCTTTTGTTCCTTTCTACCAGCGTTCTTTTTGGTTCATGGTTAAACGGCGCTTGGGTTCGTTTCTTACTACTTTTACAACGAGGTGTGTACCTGCCGGTGCACCCGTCGTTACACCATCTTCTGGTGTTGTTCAAGGTGAGCACAGGGATGGAAAAGCACATTGTGTATCCTAATAAAATCTAGTCTACTGCTGGCCGAGGAGATACTAACCGCTACAAACGTGTCCGTTTGTAGCGGAATGCCGACTTAATTTATCTAGAATTACAGGCTCCACCCCTGTTATTGACACTACAATTAGACCGAAACCACACCTGAATCAACTGAAACCACTGAAATAGACTGAAACCACACCTGAATCAACTAATGAACAAGCAAGATATCTAGACTAACCAAACAGCCAAGAGATCTATCAATATCGAGTTAATAGTATATTCAAGACAAGCCTACCTTAGAAGCAGAGAATCTACCCAAGTAACAAATGCAAGCACACTGATTACTGTGTGAATGCCGACTTAATTTATCTAGAATTACAGGCTCCACCCCTGTTATTGACACTACAATTAGACCGAAACCACACCTGAATCAACTGAAACCACTGAAATAGACTGAAACCACACCTGAATCAACTAATGAACAAGCAAGATATCTAGACTAACCAAACAGCCAAGAGATCTATCAATATCGAGTTAATAGTATATTCAAGACAAGCCTACCTTAGAAGCAGAGAATCTACCCAAGTAACAAATGCAAGCACACTGATTACTGTGTGAATGCCGACTTAATTTATCTAGAATTACAGGCTCCACCCCTGTTATTGACACTACAATTAGACCGAAACCACACCTGAATCAACTGAAACCACTGAAATAGACTGAAACCACACCTGAATCAACTAATGAACAAGCAAGATATCTAGACTAACCAAACAGCCAAGAGATCTATCAATATCTAGTTAATAGTATATTCAAGACAAGCCTACCTTAGAAGCAGAGAATCTACCCAAGTAACAAATGCAAGCACACTGATTACTGTGTGAATGCCGACTTAATTTATCTAGAATTACAGGCTCCACCCCTGTTATTGACACTACAATTAGACCGAAACCACACCTGAATCAACTGAAACCACTGAAATAGACTGAAACCACACCTGAATCAACTAATGAACAAGCAAGATATCTAGACTAACCAAACAGCCAAGAGATCTATCAATATCGAGTTAATAGTATATTCAAGACAAGCCTACCTTAGAAGCAGAGAATCTACCCAAGTAACAAATGCAAGCACACTGATTACTGTGTGAATGCCGACTTAATTTATCTAGAATTACAGGCTCCACCCCTGTTATTGACACTACAATTAGACCGAAACCACACCTGAATCAACTGAAACCACTGAAATAGACTGAAACCACACCTGAATCAACTAATGAACAAGCAAGATATCTAGACTAACCAAACAGCCAAGAGATCTATCAATATCTAGTTAATAGTATATTCAAGACAAGCCTACCTTAGAAGCAGAGAATCTACCCAAGTAACAAATGCAAGCACACTGATTACTGTGTGAATGCCGACTTAATTTATCTAGAATTACAGGCTCCACCCCTGTTATTGACACTACAATTAGACCGAAACCACACCTGAATCAACTGAAACCACTGAAATAGACTGAAACCACACCTGAATCAACTAATGAACAAGCAAGATATCTAGACTAACCAAACAGCCAAGAGATCTATCAATATCTAGTTAATAGTATATTCAAGACAAGCCTACCTTAGAAGCAGAGAATCTACCCAAGTAACAAATGCAAGCACATTATCATGCTGGAGGTTTGTGTATGGATATTATATTGTTTACTGGAGTGGATGAACTCAGTCATCAGCAACCTTCAGACATGATGTGGCATTTAGATGACATAGTGGGTATCACGGGCCCAAATGTGAGGCAGGACATGATTCCCCACACCACTGCAGAGCCACTGTTGGCCTGTGCAGAGCTGTTATAACAGGATGGGTCCATGAGTTTGAGTTTGTGTAGTGCAAAGGGCAGAAGCCATTGCAGACTTGCCGTGTTCCCATTCTACAACAGCGTTGGCATATATAGATCAGTAACTGGGCTGTATCACCACAGCTCCACGTATATAGATCAACAACTGGGCTGTATCACCATAGCTCCACGTATACAGATCAGTAACTGGGCTGTATCACCACAGCTCCACATATATAGATCAGGAACCTGACTATAATTATAATTATATGTTGACTTCTATGAGGCCTGGAAATGTAAAAACAGCTCATAAATACAGTCTTGTCACTATGGACAAAACCTCCTGCAGGTCACACTCCATACAAGGATGTTTTACACCAAGGATTCTGCACAATCTCTGAGTCCAAGCACCAGAATGCAGCAGCTATCTGGGCCAATATGGTTCAAGTCCTGACAGATATCCATGGCAGATTCACTTCTGGTCTGATGGTCCAAGCAAACAAAAAAAAACAAGAAGAACTTTCTCCTTCTCCTTCCATGACTGGGGTTTAAGAATGCATGGAATACATTGCAGGCACATTTCATGTTTTCGTAATGAGCCGCAGATATGCCAATGTTTCAGTCCCATTCTTGACTCTTTTGATAGCACCTAGATGAGCATGAGGGTTCTATGGCTGTTGAAATACACCCTGTGGTGATGTTTAAGGCCAGGGAGGCAGAGCCCAGCGGTGGACCTGAAGGCACAACTATGGTGATGTTCAGATTGCAGATTGGCTTGTTGTCATGTATGAGGATCAATGGTGGCTGGCTAAAGCCTTAACAATTGACCAAGGGCATCAAGATATCCAGGTTGGATTTTTTCACCCTCATGGTGAAATGTTTCAGCAAAAACAAGGATGTCGGGATGTACGTTCTATGCCATTTCCACATGTTCTAGTTAAGCTCAATTAACCATCATCACCAGTTTGTACAAGCAGAATCAGGGAATATACCAAATATCTGCAGAGGTCATGGACTTCATAGATGATGAACCCTTTAATTGTCTGTTGCCTGGTGTTTAAAGTTCATTGACTACCTTGAACAGTGAAAATATATGAAATGTTACATTTTTTTGTCCAAGAAACTTTTAAAATCTTTTCACGGAGCATCTGATGAATGATATGAATTTTTTTATAGTGGTCATTTTTAATGAACAAATCTCCTGTTCCAAGTTTGTCACCACTAAGGATAAAAATATCTCTAGTTCATTAGAAATAAATTAATTTTATTATTTCTACATCTCTGAGTGTCTGATGGCGTTGACACAAATATTGTGCTGATTCCACAAACGTGTAAATTATAAAAACACTTGGGAAGTTGTTCCACAACATGACATGACAGCCTTATTCAACAACAATGTATGAAAAGGTTTTAAAAACAATCAAGAAATATTTTTAAAAAATTAAAACCTGTTTTGTCACTAATAAATGTTTATAATAATAATGATAATTATTGTTAATTATGTGGTACAGAATTTTGCCCCTTTACTGTGACCTCATGTGGCACTTAAGTGAACACTAGGAGGCTAAACACCTGCTGGTGTATATACGAGATGCTTCATATCTCTCCCAGCCATTTTGCTTTCTTCTCAACCACAACGGTGGGCTTATTGAGAATGGAAGCATTTACGATCGTGATGGTCCTTCAGGTCATAGTCTTCAGCCAAGGTTCGTGCAGCATACTTCTGTCTTTTTGTGGTGAGCTTGTGTGCAAATGTACTTTTAGGTACTTTTAATTTAATTTCTGATTTGATGCTTTTAATTTCTGCTTTTAATAATCATATTAAATTATGCCTTGTATCAGATTGTATTGTTTTGTTGTCTCTGGTTATAATTTCTTAACTTTTCCTTTGTAAGCTAAGCGTCTTCTGTGTTTCTTTAAAAGATGAGGCAAATTCTATTGTACTCTATTGTATTCTATTGTAAATGTAGTCAGCACAGCAACTATTATTCTTTCATGTTTATGAGCATAGTTTGAGGAAATGTTCCCACGTGAAGCATTTTTCAAACATATACTCATATTTTATAAACACTGATGTACAATGTTAGAAATTTCATGTTGACACCAGTTGGCACATTATTACGTACCATATATAATGGCCTTAATTATGTGTGTTTCATTTTGGGTCGATGTGTGTTCAATACTAAAAGAGCTATTCAGAATTAGGAACACATTTTGTAAAGTGTCCTTTATGTGGATAAGCATATCTTGTGATATTTGTCAAACAAAGTGATGGGTAATGGTATTTTACATGCGGTTCTATAGTGGTCAGCATGGTTGTCAAGCCGTGTGTGCGAGTATTTTCATGTGGTTTCACATTTATGGCCACGATATGGGCAAATGTCACTGATTTATAGTATTCCCTGTTATTAGACCAACCGTATCATGTCATGCAAGCAATAATTAAATAATTATCATTATCCATATTCACATTTCATCACCTCAGTCCTTCCAGATAGAAAGAGTCGTCTAAACGAAGAAAAAGCTGCAAAATATGTCTAAATCATGCCTACGTTGTGAGATAATCCTGTAAGTACATTACAGTGTCTTAGGCGCAGGGTTTTGTATGCTTCATTGCTTCATTGAGATTCATGGCTTATTACAGTCTTTAGAAAGATTTAGCTATGGAGGCATTCTTTGCAATGCAAGATGCTTTGTGTGTCTGTGTGTGGGACTGTTTTGTTCACCATGAGCGAACGGTGTGACAGGATGTGGCTGGGATATTGTGGTAGGTTGCACTTTTTTTACTAAAGCTAGTGCAGACTGCAGCCGCGCTAACAATGAAACCTTTTTGCTTAAGGCAACAGCGGAAAGTGCTGGGTAAATTTCAGTAAGTGTGTTTTACAGATGTACGTATACGTGAGATATGTGCATTTGTAAATGGTAATTCACGTAATAGAGATTAAAAAACAAAAAAAACATCTTTGACACCATAACTTATTTTTCTCAGGGAACAACTGAAAATCTGGTACATTCTTATGTCTTTTTCAGTTTAATAATTCAGCACAAGGAAGATCTTTTAGTTTTAAACCAGAGGAGCACAGTATTATTTGATTTATTTAAAAACAAAATTGAAAAACGTTCCAAGCTACTTCAAAAACATATATGATATGATGATATGTAAAACTGAACTGAAAAATGAAACACTTCCTTTAAGGGGATTAAATGAATGTCTAACAGTGAATCAAAATTTGTAAATATAGTACAACGTCCATTTTGGTTTCTTTACAGGTACTAGTCTCTCATTTTAACTCTCAAGTTTCTCAGCTCCAGTTGCTTATGATGAGATAAATTCTTCATAATAATTTTTAAAATTTCACCACTCCTTTTATTAATGCTCACATTATAATTTAAAGAAAATGTTCTGTTTGGGCCACCAAAGCTCCTTGCTTGCACTGGTATGTGCATTATCATGTGGGTTATGTTTTTCAGTGCAACTCACTGGAGTTTTACTTCTTCACTAAAGAAAACATAGGGCAAATCTGATAACATCGATCTGTAGCGACTTCCTGCCCTTATTACGTCAATCCTGACTTTTAAATTGAAACATCTACCAAAATACCAAAGCTCTCCATAAAAATATATTAGTTCATTTATTTCCAAAAGAATTTTTTTGGGGGAGGATTTTGTTAAAAAATTTGAAAGAGCAAGCAGGTGGCAGTGACTCTAAGGGTTTAGGGTGATCTCCATCAGCAGGCTACTCTAGGTGTACCACCAGTAACGTCTCAAACGCTTCATTCTTTTGTCGTCTCGCAGCTAAACTGTACATAAGCCAGGAGTCCCAGCCGTGCTCCTGGACTGTGACCTCTCCAGGACAGAATCGGAGTGTGGCCGTCTTCGAGAAAGCGGAACTGCGCCCCCTCGCCCTGGCTGTCTGTGAGGCCCTGGGGTGTGGGGAGCTGTACAAACTCGATGACAGCCCTGGACAACCCAACACCAGCTGTCTGATAGGTTGCACCTACCACAACCATGAACTGATCGACTGTAACCACACGGCTCGGGGAGAATGCAGGATCCTGTCTCGGGTTGTTTGTGGTAAGAGAGGATCACGCAGGACGAAGAATTGTTGTAGTAGTAATCGTTAAGTAAGTTGCCTGTAGGGAGCTTAATTACTTAAGTGGAAAGTCAGGACTGCCCAGCAGAAGTATTCCATACCTCGTCTTTTATTGAGTAAGGTAGAGGTGGGGATGTGAACATTTTAGGATGAAATTAGATATTTTTGTGATTGGACTTGGAGAATAATAATAATAATGAGAATAATATTTATTTTTCTGGTGGTGACTTACTAGTATTATTACTAGTATTATGCTTTGTGAGTGAATTAATTAACTAATTAATTGCCATAATAACATTTTATTTAATAAAATCAGAGTGAGAAAAGTTACCAACAGTCAGTATCACAATTAGTGGCATTGTATGTTTAAAATCTTGTTTGTGGCCATTTCATTAGTATAAATTAATTCCATTATGTGGTATTACTGCTAAAATATCATCATAACAGGGGCACATTTCCCAAAATTGTCAAAGTTTTAAAAATTTTTAAATGAGAGAGAGAGTTCATTGTAAGGATAACTCTACCAGTTAAAGGAAATCTTAATTTTAGTATGTGTTTGGGAATCCCAGTCCGGAGTAGTAACACAGAGGAATATCTCTCAGAAAAGTTTTTTCTTTGTGTCCCCTCACCTTTGATGTATTTTATCAGTGTCATTTTATCAGTCCATTGTTGCCTTTGTGAATGTAAAGAGCTGGGTTGTTTAAAATGGTGGGGAAGATGAGCTGAAAACCCATTGACTTGAAAAACTTGAGCTGAAAACCCCTGGTGATTTATCACTATAGTTTAGTCCAAGACTAGGCTTATCTACAACACAAAGACTGGTACATGCTCTTGCTTGAAACTTGAGGCTAGACGACAACGGTCTTCCTTATACTTACAAAGAGATGAGGGTCTGACACCTCTGCTATATGGCGAGCTAAAACCATCCTCCATGACTTGCTCAACTAAACAACCATTTGTAAAAGCATAAATGCTAAATGCGAGATATTTTCCCCCTGCTCGTCCTATTTCAACTCTGCGGTTTGACAGTCACCTGAGAGCACAGGTCATGTGATCAGTTCCCATAATGTATGTACTGTACTGATCTGAGCATAATTCTTGATGCCGTAACCACATGTAACCTCTTCCTGCCAGCTGCTCCCTACGTAACCCCAACATCCGACCCCTGCGTGTGGAAGCTCAGGTCTCCCGACTCCGACCAATCAGCCATCAGCCTTACAGAAGAATCCATGCGCACGCTTCCCAGTGAGATATGTGGAAGCGTAGGCTGCGGAGAAGCGTTCCTGCAGCAACACACACCGGGCACCAGGGCGCTACACAACAGTGCTTGCCTCGCCAACTGCGTTTACGACGACTTCCATTTGCGGAACTGTTCAGTCGTGAAAAGGAGCGGCTGCTTTCTTCTTTCCAAAATCGTCTGTGGTAAACCTTTGCTGTTCTGTGGCGTTCTCAGACATGGGTGGGGGTTATCTTAAATATCAGAGCTCCTTGTCATTTGAAGAGCTCCTTTATTGTCAACCGTAGATTTCCTCATTACCACAGTGTTTGCTTGAAGACATCCTAGTCAAATCGGTATTTGGGTTTTTGTGTAAGACGATTTCGAGGATGACGAATGCGATTAAATGTATCCACTGTACCAGGTAACCACATGGTCCGACTGGCCGGAGGCGGCCATCACTGCGCCGGGCGTGTGGAGCTGTGGCGGGCGGGGCAGTGGGGCACGGTATGCGACGACATGTGGGATAAACAGGACGCGGACGTGGTGTGCGCTCAGCTCGGCTGTGGATACGCCCTCTCAGTCACCGGGCAGAATGGCCTCTACAGCCTGGGCAGGGGTACCATCTACCTGGACGATCTGAATTGCACCGGGAGCGAGAGGAGCCTGTGGGAATGTCCTGCCGTCACGGACGACCACGACTGCGGGCATAAGGAGGATGCCGGAGTCGTGTGCTCAGGTAGGTCCCAGACCAGGAGCACAGAACGTTGGCCTTAATTAAGCTTCACTTGACCGGCTAACCAGCTCATGTGCACCATCGTAACTCAGCCATTTCTTCTTCTTTCTGTCTTCACCTCATCCACATGTAAAGAATACAAGGCCCTGAGGCTGACTGGAGGGCTGGACCGCTGCTCGGGCAGAGTCGAGATCCACCGGAACGGCTCGTGGGGGACAGTGTGTGATAGCTGCTGGTACACGCAAGAGGCATCCATGGCCTGCGCCATGCTGGGCTGTGGGGGTGTGAAGGAATATCAGAGTCCTTTTCTGCACAAAAATGGATCGCTCTGGTATTACAAATGTCTGAAGGACCATACCATCCTGTGGCAGTGTAAGGAGCTTGTGAACAATCCCCATATCTGCATGGATACAAAAGCTGCAGGAGTGATATGTGAAAGTAAGTCATGTTTTTGCATAAACAAAATTTTATTGGCTGCTACTGATTATTATTAGCCTATTTATTCATATTTATACTGGTTTCTATTATGCAGTAAAATGAAAAGACATAAAACGAATATAATTGCATTAATTGCATTATTAACTGAGCTGAAAATTCTGATTCTTGTAGACTCCCTTGGACTGCCTGTGCCTACCACTTCAAACCCAAACAGTCTTATTACCACAACAGGTATGTGATCTTTCTAGAAATATCTAGAATGAACCTTAAAGCTCTTCTTTTCTCTCTAAAGTTTGTTTTTTTTTTCTTTTATGTAGGAAATGTCAATCCTTTGGATACAACTTTGTTTCAGATATCTGTCTATGTAGTCTATGTAGCCACATGGACAGAAAATGTTTGGCTATCTTTCACATTTGAATCCTTTCTCTTGTCAGGGCCAATGGCCATAGCAGGGCCCAAATGGGACTGGTCTCTGGAACTGCTGATCTGCATTGCACTATCCACTGTTCTTTTGATTGCTTTCATCACAAATGTTATCCTTTGTTGCTTAGTAAGAAAAGGTAGGTCTATGTGCTGTCATCAGGTCACCATCATATCATCAATCATGACAATGACAATATTATAGAATGTTTTATAATATACAGTACCTGGCCAACAAAAGGCCAGCTAAGGTACGAGCCTCCCATTACTGCATGGGTGATCTTTCAGCTGGAAACAAGTTATGTAACCCTAACTGATGCAGTGAGTAGCTTCTCATTTGTTAAACAACCAAAGATACATCCTGTGGTCGTGGAAAAGATGTTAATCTGTTTCAGATGGCTTAAATTATTGGCACGCATCATGTAGAGAAAACGACTGAGATGACTCAAATCGGGATAAGAACTGTCCAGTGCATTATTAAAAAGTGGAAGGATAGTGGGGGGACATCTATAGGAAGGACTATAGTCAGAAGAAAATCTTCCATAAACGTTTGGTGAAACCATAGAAAAACAACAGTAGAACTCAGGGATGTTTAATAGTGAAAGTCAGAGCATTTCCACAAGCGCAATGCAAAGGCAACTCAAAGGATCGGGACTAAACTGTGTAGCCTTAAGACAACTACTCATCACTGAGGCTAACCGGCAAAACGGCTTCAGCTTGATAGGGAGCATAATAGAGTGCGTGACATTTTCTTTGGCCAGGCAGTGTATATGTATGTATAATGCATCATTTTATTTTTATTTTACTCTGTGATTTTGCCTGATATGTCACTTTTCAGTACGTTGCGTTGTCGGGGCTAAAGTTGCTGTTCTGCTGTCTCTCACAGGCCGTACGGCTCAACAGCAATACAGCAGCCTCCAGGCCAGCGTCCCGGCAGAGGAGAACAACTACAGAGATTCCATCCACCTCGTTAAAGTCACCAGCAACAATGGCGAGCCCAGCGGTAGGTGTCTGCCATCGCCGAAACCGATCCGAAGCCGAACCAAGGTACCAGTCAGGACAGTGTGAACAGGATTTGGGCTTTATTGCTCATTTTACTTCTGCAGCTCAGCCAGTGCCCCCGCAGTTGTGGACCCAGAGCAGTATTGAGAGTGGATCCTGCGACACCGACTACGAACCCAGCGACAGCGGGCCGGACACGGGTTTCCCCCTGTCCACCTTCCGCAGTGAGTGTGAACCAAATCCGGATTACAGTGTGGAATGAACGTGTGATGTCCATAAGGAAAACCATTCCCCATCACAACACGTTGCTGTGGGGAGGGCACATTCTCGATCTATTATATAGATTATGAGAGAAATGTAAACTGACTGGTAAAAGCAAGTGTTGCCACATGCCCTTGTGTAGACTCTATGCGGTACAGTGCAGGCGGTCGAGCTCCGTCTGTGAAAGGCACCCAACTGCAGAGTGTGACCGAGGAAGGTGAGTTTCCAGTGGGCTATAGTGTAAGCATGGAAACGTGGGAGTAAAGCGTGCATTTTGTTATTATTTGTGTAATTATTAACCTCCTTTGACCAAATGGTTCTCGTTTATTAACGGGTGAGGGACCGATCGTAAATTGTTTCCCGCCTGACGTCAGTGTCTAAGTCTCATGAATGAAACATGAGTGGGACCGAGGACGATATGTGTTTGCAACATATTGAGAGTGGCCGGGTGAATAAAAGAAATTAAGAACAGAAAGAATCGATGTCGTTTTAAGTTCAGACATGTTCGATGTGTATATTCAGGTATGCCCCTTCACACAACAATGGCAGGATACGCACAGAATCAGCCTGAACACACGTCCACTGCTGCCTTCCAAGGCCTCACTGCAGCCAGTAGTGGTACGTGATCCTCTTTAGTTACATTTCTCTTGTGCCAAGTCCGCCCATTAATGTACATAGCCACGCCCCCTTGCTCTCTGCTTGTAGCTACCGGGTATGCAGGTTACAGCAGTAGGACCAAACCTCATTTAGACATCTAGAGCATTTCTACTTTCATGCCCTTTGAATAAAGGGTTTCCTTACAGTAAAGATGTGCCTGGGTATCTATGTCTCCCTCTAGTGGACACATTTGAATCCTCCAGCACCTCATCTGGAGAATGGTATGAGAATACAGGCCATGATGCTGCAGATATGAACACCGAGAAGTATGAAAACACTGAAGAGAACGGAAGTCACCTGCACAGTATGCTCAGTTCAAATGTTCTGAAATGTATATTCTTACATGGTTTACCAAATACCTGTTATTATGATTCGTCTTTATTGCTGATGTCATGCTAGTCACGCTAACCACACTCGAACATATTTACCCTGTACATTATGAAGACTAGTACAAACCTATAGCTCTGATGTTTTGATTATTTAAATTGATGAGAGCAAAGAGCCATGTGTTAAATTGAAATTTCATCATGTGACTTTGGGACGCTACTGAATCCGTGTCATGTTTTTATGAAGCCACGCCCTGCCCTGTGACCACCAGCCAGGACACCGCGGTAACCCTGGATCAAACAGGCAATACTTACCAAGCCCACAGCAATGGTGTCCTGTCTAACCATAACCAGGGTGTGTATCTTCTAAACGTCTGATCTTCTCCACTAGCCTTAGCTGACTGATGCTGCAAATAAATCTAAAACATAATGCAAAATATTAAAAAACAATATAGAATGGTCATAGTCTGAGGAGAATAATGCAGAAAAATGAGAGACCGTTTAATGTTTTGTGGTGAAAAAAGTCCCACTGGCAATTAAGGAAAGAGAGAGAACGTAGAAAAGTAATAGTGCCTTCAAGAGCCTTCAAAGGTCAGGGTGAAGGAATGACCACAGTAGTGTTAATACACGGTGGTAACGTGAAAGTGGCCTGAGCTGCAGCAAGAACAACAGTGATGTTGTTATTTCCGTCTCTGGTCAGGAGAGTTGGCAGGTCCGTGCGGTGGAGACGACTCGCCCATCTACTCCCCCGTCACCCGCGAATCGCAGCTCTACTCCGACGACAGCGACTACGATGACATCGCTAGCTACTTACAGGTGCCCAACCAATGAGAGGAGAGTAGCCCAGTGATGCAGACACCTCTTCTTTCTTCCTCTTCTCTTTCTACTCAGGAAGAACAATGTGTCTCTTTTATGCAGATGCCTGAGAACCACGTATATTACTTTATGATAAATTGCAGGGATCTACAATTTTCCTCCTGGAGAACTAAATGACTGCAAAGTTGGGCTCCAGGCTCTAACACATCCAGTGCAGCAAGATAGAGAGCTTTGCCGACACTAGATTGCCTGGTCAAGTGTGTTAGGTTTGGATCGAAACTGAACCCCACATGAGGTTAGATCTCCAGGAAGACGTTTGGAGATCTCTGATCTGAAGCTTATTTGCACGTGAGCTTACTGGAATAAATGCCCTGAAGGTCTGTTGTATTAGATCTGCTGGATCTATGTATTAGAGTGTCTAGAATCGTGCATCACCTGACCATGTACTTGCATTAATTAGAATATATGTCAGCACTCTTCTTTGTGACACAGGCACCTTACAATACAATACAATTACAATAGTAAAATGTAACACTGATGCCTGTACATTAAGCACGGTGAAAAGACATACAATGTCATACATGACATAAACAACATACAACTGAAGCCTGACAAACATTCTCAACCTTAATTTTAACTCATTTTCATACTTCTGAATATTTTGAACACGTTGAATATCTAAAATAGCCAAATAGCTATCTAATAGCAAAAATGTACTGTAAATAAAATGCTTTTAAAGAACTTGGAAAAAATAGTTGTGGGTTGCAATTATTGGAAATGACCACACAGTGGCACTGCACACATTTCAGAGAAGTCACCAGGCCAGGAGTTCTTTATGGATTTGCATTTAGGTGTTGCTTAATTCATGTTAAGGCAATAAAATAACATAAAATAAAGGGATTTCTTAATTAGCTTAAATGTTTGAGTTGTAGTTACAATTTCACATAGATCTGATAATTAGTATTTGAATCCACTGCTGAAGCATGTAAAGAAATCTGTAGGTTATGTACACACCATTTGAATATCTGGAAAGTGAACACATTTAGTGCAGATGCTTTAATCTGTATCTAAAAAGAAATATGTTGATTTTCTAAAGACAAGTCAGTCTGTTTGCAAATGCACTCTTGAACACATGGGCTACAGTTATAGGATGTCTGTAAATAATAATGTACCTGCAAAGCTATAGGATATCCAGTCATTAGAACAAAGAAAAAGCTGTTTAAAAGCTCTGAATTATGGAACCACACTTTGCTAATGTAATCTCCATAATATTAAAGTCATAAATGCTTGGCTCCATTTACACTGCAGTAACAGTGTGTGTGTGTGTGTGTGTGTGTGTGTGTATGTGTATATACTGTATATACAGCACTTTTCTTGCACAGCTGATGAAGGACCTCTGTCTGAAACGTCCTGTCTCTGGAAACTTATACACGTATATACTTTAACGTTTTTTTAATTTGTTGTTTCTTTCATCCCTTCATTCTTTTATCTACTTCATGCTTTCAGTTTTTTGTCATTACTGAATACTTATACTCTTATTTTCATGCTTCCTGCGATTCTGTTGTGACTGAACCTCTAGCACCCGTGTTGCGGTACTGCTGTCACACTCGAACCCTCTGCCGCCAAGGTCGGAGGCCCTGTGTGTGTGTGTGTGTGTGTGTGTGTGTGTGTGTGTGTCGCGGACCCTCACCAGCTAGCTCCGCCTTCTCCCCTTACTCTGCTTGTGCTGAGGTGGAAGAATAATGGCCCTGGGTTTCCAGAGACTCCTGCGCATTGAGAGGTGTTATCGGTGATAGCCGGGCACATTTACTAGGGGAACTCGATCTTGGCATTTTGTGCCCGGTGAAAAGATATATTCGCGGAGCCCCTTGTCATTGTTCTCCCCGTGCCTCTTTGATGTGCTCTCGGGTTCACAGCCGAGGAGGCCGAACAACACAACAGCGCATTATAAACCGAGTGCAGGTGAACGCGCGACAAAAGGACGGCTCCCATCAGCTGTCCCCGGTGGAGTCGCTGTGGCCCGGGAAGAGGGCGATCCCACAGGAACGGGTGCGAGTGTCCGTGCGCAGGCAGCCAGCGTTTCCATTAGATCAGCTGGATGCATGCAAGCACTTGACACGGCCTTGACCCTATTGCTGGCTCTACTCCCAACTTTGCCATCATCCAACCATTTATCGGGTTTATATATAAATGCGTGATTGCTGACGCAGCCCGTGTTTGAGAGTGTGGACTGCTACCGTCGTTAATCTTTGGGTCACTGCTGCGCTGAAAAGGCCTGTCCTCTGTCTAAACCACAATATCCAACAGCGGTGTTGCAGGCACATTTCTGAGGTTCTTTTTTTTTTTTGTTCAGTGTCTCTCTAGTCTCTCTCTCTCTCTGGCTTTAGTTTCAACACACCCTGTTGTTTAACTAACAAGTGATGCTCTCTTCTTTGACAAACTGGGAACCTCTGGGGAATTTTATCAGGTGGCTTGTATTTACCCAGTGCCACTGCTTCACCAGGTCATCTGGCTAAAGCCCTTGTTTGACAAGCCAAACATGCAGTCTAACAGCAGTGTTTGCTTATAAATGTCTGCAGTGTGTTTGCGTTTACTAACAACTCTTTCCCATTCACCGCTTCTGTGTTTAACTAGTGACTGGTTCACCGTACTGAAGCTGCGCGGGCCTTGTTCATGTAAAGACCGTTAATCGCTCTGAGGAATTAGGTGCCGTGACACTGGCCCATCGGGTACCTCTGCCATGACATTCAAGAAGAGAGGATTTGGTGGAGAACAGCCCTCGGTTATTTCCCATTTCACGGTCTATTTGTAATTCTACGTATATAAACACTCAACATGTGAGTTATTATAGTGGATACTGGCAAGACTTAGCGGCTGCTTTTTATCCACACTCGCTTGGAGCGGACGCCCCGAAACCAGGCGGTGCTCGCGCATGATGTCACCGGGAACAGTGCGTGATATTCGCAGCTCAGGAGTTGAGCTAATGCTTAATCCTCCAAATAGTCTGTAAAGACTCGACCAGTTATACTTCAGACAATCCTCTAACAATGCGATGCATTACCAGATGTTCTTGGTACAGTCATGAAAACGTAATCCAGCACGTCCCCTCCGTGTAATATATACACACGTAAAAAGACACGCGTATATATGTGTTTGCGCTTTAAACGGTAAAACAGAGAAACAGGCTCTGACCTCTAAAAACAGACTTGGTCAGAATGATCGTGCTTGCGGAGCCACGTTTGGGCTGACCAAGCTTCATCTGAGTCAATGCTAAAAGTGTCCGATGTCAGACCTTAATGCCTCGCGCTGCTTACGAATTCCCCTGGGCACTCCAAAGGACCGAGAATTAAATCAGCTTATCCAGCTAAAGCAAATAATCAGTCCTCTTCCAGTGCACGTCCGCGGAGGATTGATGTCATTTGTTTCCAAGAGCTTAATTGTACCCAATCAGGCTTCAGTGCCAGTGGAGTGCATTAATTGATTGACAAGTTCTGCCTGGTGTTGACTTTGGACTCAAGGCAGGTTGTTACTTCACCAAGTTAATTCTCAGTAGGAACAGCATATTGGCAGTGATAATACGCTGAGAGAGAGACATAGATAGATAGAGAGAGAGAGAGAGAGTCGGCAAAGTGTAGCCTGGAAATGATAGTAAAATTAGGCATCGGTAGAATGCAGGAATGCTTGGAATGAACTTTTGACAGTTTACCTAACCACCTTGTGAGGTTTTTGTACAATGAAACCATAAACTATTAATTTTTTAAATACAGTATAAAAAACAGTATAAAATGTTAATTTAAAAATGATATTAGCATATAGTTTCAAGTATTTTGAGTTGCTACTGCGTTAGTATTTGTATTGTATGACAAGCTTGAAAAAGTTTTTTTTTTCACAGAACCCCTGATAAAAGCGAATATAACCCTAATTCTACAGCCATGACATGGCAGTGATATTCAGTGGCAAACACAAGCAGCATGTTAGTTGTGAATGCACGATAAAACAAATACTATTATATAATATATAATATTATATAAGTAAAAAAAAAAGTACTGCGTGTACCTTCCACCGCCTGAAGGCGATGACATGTGCCTTTACAGTCACTCCACTCCTTGAGAAATGTTCAAATGATGCAGTAAACTAGGGTTAGGTAATGTTACTGAGTGCCAGTCTCATGTACACGTTGGCATTAAGTAATAGTGCTTCTTGTGGCTATCCCTATTAAACATAACACTTTCCCTCAAGGCGCTGTGCATAAGGCTCATGATGGATGTTGCTAAATAAGTCCACTGGTCCTCTGGACTGTATGATCCTAATAGCTAGCCATGTTAAACAATTTCTTCCCTTTAGTCACATAGTGTTGACTTAATGCAAATCACCACTTGTCACGGGTAAGCCGCCACACGAGCTAATACGGAGCGTTCCGTTTTTTTTCAGAATTAAAGTGGTAATAGCCCCAGCGATGACTAGGTGATGAAAAGAAGTCCCCCCAACCCTCCCTGGTGAGGGACCCAAGGGGCGACACTGGTCTCCAACTTCAAGGGTCCCGTGTCTGTGTCTGCCCTCCCCCACCACTTTAACCTCCTCCCCTCCCCTGGAATTCCTTGCATTCCTCTCAGTGCGTCCGCGAGCCACGCCGCGGCCATGGCTGAGATGACTGATGTTATTTGCTACCATTAGGCACTACCAGGCAATTGACCTCCTGACCCTCGACAAGCGACCTGTTGCAGGGGCTTTTAAATGTACGCCTGAATCTCCATGGGAACAGGCTTCCATTTCCAGGCTCAGCTTTATCTGAGCAGTCAACACCTTAAGGTCAGATGAGTGAGCTTAAAGCTTACACTCAGTCTAGCATGTTAAAGACCTTCTCTATGTGTATGACTGGCTTTAAGTGAACCTAGCATTATGCATTCATTTTTGCATTAATGGTATTTGGTTTTGAAATTGGAGCAGCCATTGCGATGTATAGATTTTCAACTAATAGAGAAAAGCATTTTGTATTAGAAGTCTGTTATGCCAAACGTTAATGACCTAGCAAGAGAAACCCATGATCTCATAGTATTTGACGAACTACATCTAATGTGGTGTGTTTTTTCAGTGTTTTGCAAATTGGTTGCAGACGTTAGACAGTTGTTCTTCTCGGTGTCCCACCAGTCCATCAAGGTGTTTAGGGGTTGGCACACCAGCAAACTCCTTCAACATTCATCAACACGAGGCCGTATGCTTTGTCACCAGAGTCCTGAACACAGACTAAACAGGAAAGCATTACCAAGCAGACTCACACATTTGAATGAATCAACAGAAAACATAGCACAGCCCAAAGTTTAAATCTTGTGTTTCCCAAAATACAACATACAACATACAGTGATTGATGTATAGGGATCAGTCACTCTTTGGTCGAACGTTTTTTATTAACATTTTTGCCTCCTTCAAAGAGACATGCTAAAATGTGTAAACTTTTGTGAAATGTGAATTGTACCTTAAAGGAATACATGAATAACTTCTTAACTAGTTCAAGGCATCTGGCAAAATGGACACAAATCCCATGTGTTGTGACCAGACTGTAAAGGCTCAGTCTTTTTTGCTGGAAGTGTGGGGGAGAATGGGCAGCCTTGACATTGATAGTGGCGAATTTGATTCCAGTGGCTGAATTCTCAACCCCCGCCCCCCCCCCCCCCCCATCTTTAATTCAAGCACAAAACACTTCCTTCTCCGGCCAGCTAGTGCCAAAACCTATTTCCGCCTTCCTCACACGAGATTCAGATGTGAACCTGAGTGGAGTGGAATGGGTCTCTGGTTTCCCCTCAGAAGACCAGTGGCTTCACAATCAATAAACGTTTTGCTGACTTTTATTGAGATATGAAAACCTCATTTCACCTCTGTCACAAATAATGCTCATTACACAAATATGATTTTAATTGATGATCATGGGTTTTACTTGATAGTAATACTACGGAATACATCTGAAAATGAACTTAAAAATACTGCATTGTACAGCTAGTCCCAAATATAAATATAAATATATAAATATATATTTAAAAATTAGAGAACAATGTTAAATATATATTTACACTGGAGAGAAAAATTAGAGAACAATGTATGAACACTTGATTTTTTCAGAAATAATTTAATCTACATCGATCAACATTTGAAGGATTTTATTGTAAGAGGTACACCATTCCACTAGAACAGTGTTTTACAAAATAACATAGTATATCAACATAAAACCTTTATGTTGCAAAAAAACGTGATGAACAGCAATGACTATAGTACAGAGTAGGATTATAACTAAATTTTCTGAAGGTTACAACAGTCAGTAATCAGCAGGAAGTGTACAGGTCTTTGCTTTGAATGGCTTCAGCACATCTGTGGCTGCAGGACATCACTGGTCTCTCACAATGCCCTGTTGTGATTTTGGTTCACTCTTCTTTCAGTCTCTTCCACAGTTCTGTGACTGTTGTGGGTTTCTTGGCCATAACTTTGTCACCAAGGATTTTCCAGAGGTTTTCTATTGGGTTTAGATCAGGACTCTGGGCTGGCCATTTCATTGTTTCAGTGTTTTCAGTTTCAAGGAGCTGCTTTACGCATTTTGCTGTATGACAGTAGGCATTTTCCTGCATGAACGCAAAGAAGGAGCCACGTGTTGTTGAAGAAGGTTCTGATACACACTTGCATTCATTCTGCCATGTAGCTCCTAACTGCCGAACTCCTGCTGCCGAAAACATTCCCCAAGCCATGACACTTCCTCCTCCGCCTTTCACTGACTTCTTTACACACTTTGCTTGCAAAATGCTTCAATTTATTTACAGCTAACTTAAAATGTCGATGTTGTTTTGATGTTTGTTTCAACACTACGCTAATTGTGGCTAGTATGCTAGCTGTAATGACAGCTAAGTGGCTAACTAAACTAAACAAACACAACCGGGTGTGTTTTATATTTTATCTGTAATGACGGCTAAGTGGCTAACGTAAACTAAACAAATCTATCTGGGTGTGTTTTATACACTCACCGGTCACTTTATTAGGTACACCTGTCCAACTGCTCATTAACGCAAATGTCGAATCAGCCAATCACATGGCAACAACTCAATGCATTTAGTCATGTAGGCATGGCCAAGATGATCTGCTGCAGTTCAAACCGAGCATCAGAATGGGGAAGAAAGGTGATTTAAGTGACTTTGAACGTGGCATGGTTGTTGATGCCAGACGGGCTGGTCTGAGTATTTCAGAAACTGCTGATCTACTGGGATTTTCATGCACAACCATAGGGTTTACAGAGAATGGTCCGAAAAAAAGAAAATGTCCATTGAGCGGCAGTTCTGTGGGCACAAATACCTTGTTGATGCCAGAGGTCAGAGGAGAATGGCCAGACTGGTTTGAGCTGATAGAATGGTAACAGTAACTCTAATAACCAGTCGTTACAACCGAGGCATACAGATGAGCATCTCTGAATGCACAACATGTCGAACCTTGAGGCAGATGGGCTACAGCAGCAGAAGACCACACCAGGTGCCACTCCTGTCAGCTAAGAACAGGAAACTGAGGCTACAATTCGCACAGGCTCACCAAAATTGGACAATAGAAGATTGGAAAAAACGTTGCCTGGTCTGATGAGTCTCGATTTTGCTGCGACATTCGGATGGTAGGGTGAGAATTTGGGGTCACCAACATGGAAGCAGGCTGGTGGTAGTGCAATGGTGTGGGGGATATTTTCCTGGCACACCATTAGTACAAATTGAGCATCGTGAGTGTATATTAACTGTAATGACAGTCTAACGTAAACTAAACCAACCTACCCAGATAGACATAAACGTAAACCGTAACAGCGCAGGAGGTGAATGTGACTGAAGAATACAGCTCTGCAACACAATGTTAATTGACAAACATGATTAGAACTTGCCTGCAATTGTGTCTGAAATAGTTAATGTGATCTTCGCATTCAGAGTTTTCAGGGAACCTCTAATGCTTGATACATTTGCATCTGTTTTTTCTCACCTAGCTGAACCTGTGGACACCTACTATGCCGGCAATTATTGACAATCAAAGCAGTCCAAACAGTGTCCTCTGCACATCACAAACATATGTGTGTGTGGATGTGTGTGTGTGCACGTGTGTTTGTCCATTTTAGTTAACTTGCTACTTCACTTTTGTTTTGTGACAGGCTTTGCTACAAAGACAGAATGCAAAGAAACGAACAATCTGCAGATCATTATTGGTAAATCAAAGCCTGTAATCACAGAAAAAACGCTGCCGCTAATGGGTTACCTTGTGTCGAGTGTCATTTCCTTTTGATGTGCGAATGCCGCCGTGATTTGGGAGCTGGGCCCTCACTGGAGGTTCTTTCCAGGCACTTTTAATTACAGGAGAGGAACAGGCTCACGTGTAGACCTTCCCCATGTGTTTTGCATTTCCACCAGCGACTCGCAAGACTGCAGCCGCTGTCATCCAAACTTTGCCTCTGACGTGTTAAAGAAGTCCAGAGCTTATTATCATTCAGTCAAAACACATGGGTAAGGGTCAGACCTGTCTCCTGGTAACTTTGAGTCCTCTGCTAAGCAGGCTAGCTAATCCACGGCTAGCTAAACCCGGCATACGGAGCGCTGCTCCGGCCCGCAACCGGAGCCATATGTTCCCCGGTGCTGGCTATTGCAAACAGCTGCATTCCTCAGTGCTGCTTTATCCCATGACAGACAGTGCAAAGCCGCCGGCACGGCTGTGACCTGGGCGGGCGCGCTCGAAGGGCACCTCCTCTGCCTCTTTAATTCGACGTCTGCGGGAGACAGCTAGCAGCCGCGCCTCTCGGCAATGGTGCTACGTGCCGTTCGATTCTGAAATGACCAGCCATCCATGGATGGATCGGATCAGCTAATGTAGTGGATGGACACGGGGACCACCGTATTTGAGCTCCCACTATGGTGGAGTGTGGGGTCATTGTAGAGTGGAAATGAAAACCAGTCTATAGCACGCTTCAGTACCATTTTGAGTAATGGTCTCATTCCACTTGTAAAAATGACAGTCGGCTCCGTGGCCTTGCTGTAATCACTGGCCTAACCATTTGGGAAAGGGCTAATTATATTTCATTCACTAGGCTGATGTGGTTATTAGGTACATCTACATGTGGTTTAAAATCAGTACTTAGTGTGCAGGAGCGAGTTGGAGCAGATTAACCTGTTGCCCTCGATTTTTTTTGGGGGGGGGAGGCGTGGGGCACAGCTATCCAAACATACCATTCCACTTTCGTCCCCAGAGTTGACCATGCAAACCTCTTTTCACCCCTCTATTCTCTCGGTTGTCTTCTGGGTCACTAATGTTTGACTCTTTGACACAAAATGACATCTTCTTGAGAGCCAGTGAACAAAGAAGTGAAATTGGAGCAAACAGCAGAAGACGACTAAAGCCCCTCGTCTTGTCTCTATTACTCTCATCCAGAAAGCAAACAGATTCCGGAATTAGACCAATCTGATTGGCTCATTCATATCAGCTCTTGATTTAAGACACCTGTTCTCATTAATGCTGTCTAACATAAAAGCCAGTTAATAAAGCAAACAACCAACAACAAACACACACACACACACACACACAGACAAAGTGAGTCGGTAAATCGAGTCATTTCAAGTGAACATTACTTTTTCAGAACATTTACCAATGTTCAGATGTTCAGGCTGTTCAGACCAGATGTCCTATAGGACTGACCTAGGCTTCTTGTCCATTGTGGTGTATCCACTTTGTTGCATGGATGCCTGTATCTGCGCCCTTTTCTCTGTTCTGAAGAATAGAGAGTGACAGTGTGTCGAAACGACGTAGAGCCCGTGCTATAAGGTCCTATGCATTCCTTTCCCTTGTTCTCAGGCTGTGTTGATTGCTTCCTCTTTCTTTACTGCATGTGCACCTTTGAAATGCTCGCAGAGTCCACAGACAAAGGGACACTCGACCTTTGACCTTAGGCCAAAAGCAAGCCTAATCTGAGGGTAGCATTGTTGGCTGGCTTTGTCTTATGCCAGACAGAGAATGAATGCAACCAACCAACTTTGTACAATTGGGGTCACCCCCTGTGCATTTGTCTGTTCTTTGCAAATCTGTGTGTGTGTGTGTGTGTGTGTGTGTGTGAGAGAGAGAGAGAGAGAGAGAGAGAGAAACCCTGTACAGCCCATCTATTCACGCCCCCAGGCCACCCAGAGCATGTGATGCTAAGTGTCTGTTGACCCCTCTTTCACCTTCACTAAACACTGCAACTATATCCTCTTTGGTCTAAGATACAGGCAGGTACACACATCGTCCAGGTTACTCTTTAATCCTGGACATCTCACACATTTTGTTCCACGTTGGCCATTGTACTTTACGGGACTTCATTAGACTTTTTCACTTTACAGTTTCCTCATTCGTCTGCTTTCCAAAAGCCATTAAAGAATAAATAACAGGTCCAATGTCATACCAGG
The DNA here is from genome assembly GCA_020368025.1 of Brachyhypopomus occidentalis. Taxonomy (NCBI): domain Eukaryota; kingdom Metazoa; phylum Chordata; class Actinopteri; order Gymnotiformes; family Hypopomidae; genus Brachyhypopomus; species Brachyhypopomus occidentalis. The sequence goes on from JAGXOD010000107.1 coordinate 2,977,994, forward strand.
TCTATCTTATGGTAGTGGTGAGCTTTGATATTATGATAGTGATTCCTTGTCTGCTTAGGCAAATCCTTGAGATAAGTTAAATGCAATCGTATTCTAAAGAACTGTAAGAAACACAGCCAGATTCTGTTAAAAAAAATGTATCATGTTTTATTGCTTGAATAAAACCTTCATGTGGTTCTCATTTGCATACAGTATTAACAATTCTACTCAAAAACAAGAACATTCATACTCCCATGTTCTGCAGTGAGGTAAACACGTGGTAACTGGACTCTAAAACAGTAAAGGTATAAAACAAAGTTATAAACATGTAAGCGGTCGCACTTATCCAGAGCAATAATTTAACTGAACTTAAATTAGAATTTGTACCTGTACAATCATAATACACATGCTATTTACAAACCGGCACGCCAAATAGTGTGAAGCAATGCGCTCACGACAACGCAGAGCAGAAGTGTTTTGTGCGGTGAAACCAATCACACAGTCATGACATGGAATGTGGCTACAGGCTCCTGCTCCTCTCCCGCTCGACAGAAACAGGACGTTAAACGTTCTGGGGTGTGATGATGGCGACTGTATATTGATGAACGCTCCGTCATGACTGAGGCCTGTTGGAGAAACGTAACTTCTGGTGCCGCTACATGCAGCATCGAAGTCCAGCCTCTTTCAGCACCTCCGCTAATCCTTCCCGCGGCGACCTTGGAGTCTCCAATACGAGGCGCCGGTCACCTGCACCCGCACGACTCCACCACCATGTCCTCGTACTGTTTGTACACCACGTTGTTGCCGGCGTCGGTGTACAGAATGCTGATGGGACTGAGTTTCGATGGCACGCAGCAGCTGGGTGGCATGTTACCGGGGTCCATGGAGTTCATCAGCGTCTGGATGATGGCGTGGTTGGTGGGCTCCAGGTGGGACCTGAGGGGGAAATCGCACACACCCTCGCAGTGGTACGCCTCATACTCTAGGGGCGCTATAACCCAGTCGTCCCAGCCCAGCTCCCTGAAGTTCACGTGCAGCGTCTTCTTGCCGCACCTGGACTTGGACCTCTTGCCGTGTCGCCGGCCGTGACGGCCGCTGGACGTCGCGCGCCGCCTCCTCCAGGGTTTCGGACGAGGAGCGCTCTCCGTTTCGGCCCGGTCTGGGTACCACAGTTTGATCTTCTCCCTCCTCTCGTGGAAAAGGCTCTGCCTCTTCCTCGACCTGGTGAAGACCACCAGGATGGCTTTCTTTTGCTGCGGCCGACCGTGCCTGTGAAATCCAAGATGCTGCAAGTCCGCTTCCCTCTCAGGGTTGTCGAGAGCAGCCGTAAGCTCCAGACAGAAGTGTTTCCCTTGTGTGTGCAGGTGCCGGGCAGTGAAAATGTCCCACACATCCAGAACCTCCCATCTTGGTTTCTGAGAGTCCTCCAAGTCTAGAGTTTTGGAATTCAGAAGTCTGTGGGACTGGCAGGAATAGAGTTGAATCTCCACGGGACCCGTTTCGGATGCCTGGAAGCTTCCGGAGACTTTTGTGTATATTCTCAGTTCAGCCCCCAACAGTTCCACCTTATCAGAGAGAGCTGACACATCAAACAAATATTTCTGTTTCCACAGCGGAGAATTCAAAGGGTTATCTGAAAGAGAAATTAGATTTATGCTCATAGATTCTATGGTTTCACATTGCAAGAAAATGCAGACAAGTATATAGACAAGTATAAATGTGATGACAAATACACAAATATATTGCTATGGATAATACAATGCACGCAAATTTTAGATAACATTTTCTTTTTTGCTGTTTTTTATGGCTTCACTGTTGTAATCAAGCCTTCTTGATATGCAATACATATCTAGTTCTGAGATCTAGATCGTGACAAGACGATAATATACCACGAACACTTGTTCTCAAACGTATAGGAATAGGTACAAATTGAAATAAAATCAGGTAATCAAAGATTTAATTGACAGTCAAACTGACTTACCTTGCCCATTATCCACAAAACTCGTTATTGTATTTGCAGCTTTAGAGGCACGGAAAAAACTTGCATTCAGTCCCAACTTCTCTGCGGCAGAAAATGTCTTATAAATAGAAAGCATATAGTCATGTGGTTCAGCTGAGTTTTTTAGCGCTCGTGCCAAATGTTTTCTTCTGGATAACGGTGGTACTGAAAGCGCATCTTTAACGTAGGTCGGCGGTCGTTGGCCGTCAGTGACAACCTTGGCATCTGCTATGCAATTTGGGGAAATTGAAAAGTGAATATTGAATAGAAGACACAGATACTGCAACAGAAAAGTAAAAAAGAATCTTGGTGATCGGCCTGCGTGCATAATGAAAACGTAGGCTACAGGAATAATAGTTTAAAAAATCTATAGGTACCAGTTATTACACTTGAGGGTGACGGGCGCGCATAGGAGCCTGCGCAACTTAATCGAGCACGCACTTGTGTGGACCTCACTGCCTTGAACACCCTCCCTTAAATACACGCGCAGCATTGTTAACGGGTCGCTCCCGCTCATTTCACGGAAACAATAAAACTAGACATTACGACATTCACAGTTTTTGCTTATATCGGGCAATTCTGCAAATTAGCCAAACCTCTTTGGTTCCATTCAGGAATTAATTCAATAACGCTTTGAATATTTCCAAACCTGCTGTGGGATGAAAAAGTCGAGGGTTGTAAAGGTTCCCAACACAAGACCCGCCAGACACACGTTTAAACCTCAAAAACAATACTTAAAAATAAAATGTGATTTCGGAATTATGTTAAAGCGTAATTTCCCCGTGCAAGCGTAATTCACGCAAAGCGTTTGCCCATGATGGACGAAGCAGATTCTACGATGTGACTCTTACGACCTCTAGCGGACGACAGAAGAATCATAATAACGCTCCAGCACCTGCATTTACAAGGATGGTGGTACAGTATGTTCAGAAAATACATTTCAGAAACAAGAAATGTCCAAGTTTGCAATTTTATTGATATAGATATATATTTGCAGATAGAATAGTAGCTTTAAAGAGGTGTTTAACAATTAAAAGAGTGAATATTGAAATGCAGTTTTGATTTGATTAGAATATTTCAAGAAATATGTAAAGGCACTTGTGCTTTCATTACAGAATGCCACAGCTACCACTTAAAGAGCAGAATCATATAGGACGCTCTGGGTCAGAATAATGGCGTCAGTTTGGTGGTGTGATTGGTGCTTCACACAGGACACGTGTATTGCGTTCTATGCTACACAATACAACAGCAGCAGGGCACTCAGCAGGGTGGGTACATCCACCGTCCCCATCAACAAGGCGACGCTGGAGCCTGTGGTTTGGGTGGTGTTCACTAATGTCGTGGTGTTAGTCAGAGTTGCGTTGGAGGCACCACCGCTAATGGTCAGATTTGTGCCACTCATAGTCATGGAACTTGCATTCATTGACATAGTGTTGAAGGACAAGGTCCTGGATTGGACCTGCCAGGTATTCAACGTGAAAACTAATGTCAGGTTCTCCCCTGTGGATGAAGCAAAAACAAAACAAAACCCAAAGTTAAAAGCGAGGTCCAGAGGAAAGGACTGCTTGTAGTGTCTCTAACTACCACACATACACTACTGTTCACATATATTACCTATATTAGCAGAACACAGGACCTATGCAGAAAAACTAGGTAGACAGCCCGCATACTAGATCATGCTCTCTCAAGGTGCTATACATATATAAAGACAACTTTTTTGGTCTAAGGGAGATCTTGGTCAGGTCGCATACAATGTTGTGTTCACACCTACTGTTCCTATAGAACAGGACATTTCAAAGTCAAAAGATGTTCTAAGATGATTCTGAGAAGCTGCAGAATGTGTGTTCACCCACCTGTGGTGAAGATGGCCAGGTCCGTGTAGTTGCCCCAGCAACTGTCAAAGGGGATCGTGGTGTTTCCGGATAGGCCACTCACTTGTGTTCCCTTAGAGTCTTGTAGCATGGCTGCAATTGTTAGTGTTGTCACCCCCACTGACACACAGTTACCCTGGTGACAAAAGGCACAGGTTACTGATAGGACAAAGCTAATGCAGTATATAGATTTGCAACATAAATGCTACAAAACTTTAATATTGTCTGGCATATTCATTATATTCTATATATTATTGCATTATGCTGACTTTATCCTTTTGCACTTAAGTATAGTAAAATGCCCATGATGCAAATGATGCATCCATCACACACAGCACGTCGACTGAATAAATCCTGAGCTGAAGTGCAACGGTTGCTCCGTGACGCTCACCTGCTGGTCCACAGCCATGATGCAGGGCTGCTGGATCAGCGGGCCGGGTTGTGGCCCTGTCACTGGCTCCACCTCCACCCTCAGGGCGAAGACGCTACTGACGGTGCTCACTGTTGGATCCTGTCGTGTCACCTGCTGGCTGGCCACCTGAACCACAGGCAGAGATGTGGTCTCGCATACTTGTGTGTTATTACAGAACCTCTGTAACTGCTGAACTTCAGCTCTGAAAAGTCTGGATTACCTGCAGAAGATGTGCTGGGAGCTAAATATAAACCTATATAACTGTATAAATGACAGTGTATTACACGGGGTTTTACAGGGTTTCCAAAGAAACATGATGCCTAGAGCTTAGCATATGCTGCTAATAAATGAACGAATGAATCTGAATCTCTCTCTCTCTATATATATGTACTGTATGTATGAAATCTGAATGTACTTTTTTCCTCCCCTAGATCCAGTATGATGTGCACAGAATGTATGGTTTCAGTTCATTTGGATGAAGCCAAACAAATCAGACCACGCACCACTTTTCCCCACCACTACTAAGGGTTTATACAGGACTACTGAGGGTTTATTTGCATCTTACTGCACTCCAAGATGGATCACTGGGTGGCGGCGGTGGGAGACTGAGCCCCACTGAAGACACGTTGAAGTCGATGGACTGACTCAGGTTGCCATAGACGGCGGCCTGTCCTATGGTGTCAGCTGTACTCTTCAGCAAAGCATACTGCTGCACATCTGCAGGTGGGATAGAGTGGCGTGTGTGTGTGTGTGTGTGTGTGTGTGTGAGGTGGGATGGGGGGGGGGGGTTGTTAAGCAGACCCAACTCAATGTTTAGTAGGTACAGAGGAAACAGGGAACTCAAATTATGCTACGACAACACATATACAGCATGCACATATGCAAAGAAAGAAAATATTACATTTGGCACATGGTCATATCCACAGTAATCTACATATGTGTCAGGGCTCCCTGCAACCTGAACTCATCACGTTGGTGTCTTATAAATAGTACTTTGCACTGCCTGCACTATCAGATGGGCTCCAGGAGCATGTACGCTAGCGTGTGCACGTGCACATAGGCGTGAAGCTCCTGGCTGGCTTTACCGGTGGTGCTGTTAGTAGACAGCTGGCTCGTGGGCGGCTGACTGATCTGCACCTGGACGCTCAGGCCGGCGGAACGCTTGCGCCTGCTCGCCGCGCCGCCCTCCGGCACGATTTTGGTGACGCGGATCATGTTGGCGGGGATGCGCAGGAAGAGAGCCAGGTTGCGCACCAGCTTGTCCCCGAAGAACTCCGCCTCCGTCATGGCCGGGAGGTTGAAGGCGATGATCAGGAGCGGGGATGTACGCACCTGCATGGGCTCGGAACCCCTCACCAGGATGTGCAGCATCTTGTAATCGGGGTCGAAGTAGTTGGACCCATGGGAGGAGTTAAAACCGGGCATGTATTGATCTGGAGGGTCATAGAGTGGAGAAGAGAACATGTGCTCGTTTATTTTTTTCTATTGTGATGTAAGTAAGAATTGCATATAACAATCCAATATACTAATGTGGTTTTCAGCCACGACGTCATTTACATAATTCTACCATTCTCATTCATTGTCAGCAGTGAGACTGTGTGCAAATATATACACAAATTAACATTATGCAAATTCTGTACCAGCATAGGTTGGCTGAAGCAACATGTAATTGGTGTGGTCACTATTCCACTTTGCATTGTTTGGAGGGACCAGGTGATTGTTCACATACACATCCAAGCGCTGAGGATTCGAGTAAAACACAGCTGCCCGAACAGCCTGGTGAAAGACCACAGGAGACAAACAGCTGAAGAGCCGGTTAGCAGCCTGCTAGCTGCCTGCTGGCTGCCTGCTAGCTGCCTGCTAGCTGACTGCTAGCTGCCTGCTAGCTGCCTGCCTCTGCTCTTTAGTCAGAGATTAGCAAGGAGTAGAATATGACCAGTTGGCTGGTATTGAGCCATTATACCTCATTGGGAGCAGCATCGAGCATCATCAACCTCAATTTCTGTGGGGATGTACTAGTGAAATAGATGTCGAAGGAATGGTTTGTGGCTACGATGCTATGGAAGAGTGAAAGTCTCCTTTGGCACGTGTAGCCAAAGCACCATCCATGGTCTTGGGGGCCTGTGCAGACAGATAGCATGGCACACAATGATACTGTACCATGTCTACCAAACGTCGGATTCGGCTGTCAAAACGGGTCATTCGCGAGCGCAATTCTCAAAATGATCCAGACAAATATGCATACTAGATGTAGCCTGTGCAAAAATGCCAATGGATTTGTCACACTGGAGGCCTGCACGTGTGCCGAATTCATATAGTACTTGGGCGTACCGTTAAGCAAGTCCAGGTAGCCGTCTCCCAGCACGGCGACAGGAGACAGGCGTCTGGTTTCGGTGTCCACGTCCAGGCTCTCGATGACCAGCATCCGGTAGTCCAGATCAAAGCACCTGTAGGCCTGCCAGGTGCTAATATATGTGCAGTTGGCCCGGATAATGCCTGCAAGCCAGAGTGCATAGTGCGCATGTGACAAGCAGATTTCTTTAATGCACCCTCTTGCATATTCATGAGTGAACTGATCTCGGTCTCTGCACAAAATGCTCATAACACTCAGTTATACAGTTTACAAATGATCTTAGTGTTTCTATTGTAGTTCTTCAGTAGCTTTGAATTATGAAACACTACGTCAAAACCCCTCTCAGACGGACCTTTATTTGGCGCAATGTTCATTGCGGGAATGCGGCTGCCGTTGAGGTAGGTGAGCATGACTTTGGGGATGCGGTAGTCTCCCAGGCCATGACGGGGATCGCCGTTCCACTCGTATTCGGATTTAGGAATCACGGCGCCCACTGCCCCCAGGAAACTACCGTCTAGGTCCTTCAGCAAGGCCTTCTTCTTACCATCACAGTCCATATCAACACAATCGGAGGGGTTCACTTTGCTGTATTGAGAATCATAGGTTAGACGTTTTTGGGACCATATTTTTTGGGTACATGTGAACACGAGCACCAGTGCAGAAATATCCAGATAAATGGCTGTTTCTCTGTAAGTGGTTCAAACATAAGTGGTTTCTGAAAACCTACTGAACACCTATTTGGTAACCTAGCCTTTCACTCTTAGAAACTGGGCATTATCTAGAACCTTCTATTTTTAACCTGAAGGCTTTAGGAGTTCTTGCTTTAACTTCAAACTTTAATGGTTCTTATCTGAGGGTGAATGGTTCCTGAAAACATTTTTTTTTCTAAGAGCCTGAAGATCACTGATTTATGTCTGATGATCATTGGTTACAGAAGGACGTCAATGCATTGTAGCAACACAGCTTGCCTCAGGTCTGGATGGTGAATGAACACCAGAGCGTCGTCTGTGCTGCTGCTTTTTGTGATCCTCCTGACGCTGATAGGGTGCTCCAGGTCCTCGTTGTTTGGATTGGTCATAAACATATAATTGGTTTGGCTTGAACACACATTCCTAAACTCAACAAAAGTGGTATCTGGAAAATAGCAATGACAAAAAAAAAATGGCTTCCACCATTATCCACCATTATCTTTGGTGGCTATGGACTAAATGAATATCAAATGTTGAAATGCATATGAAACATTACCAGTGACAGTCAACAGTCCACTGATGGCAGGGTAGCTCATGAGCCCATCATGGGAGTGTATTGGAGCCCCGTTCTGAGATGACTCAAACGTCGGCCAAGAGATTCCTGTCCTGCCACCTACCACACACATTGGATACAGCAGAAAGTCATTACAATATCATTCATATTATAAATCGACTAAATGCAAATATTCTACACAAATGTTTTAGTCCATGAATGAATGAAGCTATGCATACAAGGTGTTAATATAAAGTTTGGCTGTGAGCACAATGTATCTATTGCATTCTGCAACTAGGTAGAACAGCATGGATAAAATTGTGGAGTAAACGTTTTGTGGCCGTCTTTGTGAAGGAAAATACCATTTAGAGGTCGGGGAGCTCTACTGCTTGCAGAAAGAGCAATGTTGACAGCATTTAATGGCTGGCTGTCACTACAGTTGAGGTTTGGACTACTGCCAACAATTAAGGCGTTCTTGGGGGGAAAAAAAGATGTTATTAGATTCAATTCCATACAGAACTCATGAAAGACAATACAAATTGTAACGTTTAGCTCATTACCTGGACTGTCACAGTTTTGTTTGAATATTCATGAGTGACTGCAGCAGGTCCATAGACTAATGGCATGATACCAATGCCATTGTCAACAAGGGTGACATTAGAAATGAGCACACTCATGGACACCTGGACACAATATTTATGGTCTTTATTGAAACCTCATAATGCTCTAACCCACAAAGATGACAGCAATGCAAAGCAGTACTATTGCACAAATGCAGAAACCCATGAACAACATTATCAAGCTTAACGACATTTACCTATTTGTACTGCCCATGTGAGAAACAAACTCCACATTTAGTCATTTCCAAAGTTACGAATTCAACTATGATGAAAAAAAAGGTACTTATAAGGTACCATAGAAGAAAGTGGAGATAAGCAGGCAGTGTCATCGTACCTGGAAGTAAATGCCAAAATCGAAGCTTCTCCAAACTGTGAAGTCTTGGATTTGAAGGCAATCAGGGAGCCCGTCTTTGTTCAAGTAGACTCCAAACAGGCCTCCGTGAGCCTCGTTTTTCTGCCACTGAGCCACTGGACTAAACGTTCCTATTTAGACCACACCGAAAGATTAACGTTAGTTCCTATTTAGACCACACCGAAAGATTAACGTTAGTTCCTATTTAGACCACACCGAAAGATTAACGTTAGTTCCTATTTAGACCACACCGAAAGATTAACGTTAGTTCCTATTTAGACCACACCGAAAGATTAACGTTAGTATTTTGAATTCAAATGCGTAGAAGATCTACAGTTGGGTTCCGCAGTAAAGTGATATTTAGTAGCAATGTGAACAGAGTCATGTTTCAGAACGTACAATATAATAATCAGAATTCATCATTACGACAGATAGCATAGCTTGCCGAAACCCTGTATCTTCACTTTACCTGGACAGGGTTCTCCATCGATCCTGAATCCCACTCTCTCATAACCAGCAACAATGTTTCCCTGAAGAACTACATTAGCTCCTGCATTTGTCTTGAACAACAAAGGAAACATAGACAATGTCCACATCCTTTTAAAGTAGGCTATTTGCATAAATGATGAGGTAACAGTCCATACATCATTCCTCCACATACCTCAATAGCTGCATTCCAGTTCAAGTTGAGGGTCTCTTGTCTTCCATTGTATGACCCTGGCCAGAGTGTCATGGTGACCAAATTCCTCCGGATTGTGATGTTATTTCCCCATACTCTGATTCCTACCAGTGCATAACATTGCTTTACTGGCAATAGTTAGTCTGATCTGGGCTACCATCCAGAAGCAAACATCTGAAACACCTGAATTTCTAGTACAGTTTTTGTGTACATGTCTCAGTTGAAATTCTAGGAAATGGCTATTGCTATCATTTGTTAGAAATATAACTTTATCCCATCAACATTTCAAAATTTGCTTTTTAGTAAATTGTAAATGCTCAGTTGTTGTCAAGCTAAACTGAACTTAGCCCTTTGTGCAGTGGTCTATTTTGCAGGATTTATAACTTAAAACTTAAACACCCAAGTACCTTCACAGTGACCCTTTTGTGAGGACGTTCATATAGGTCATCTGAGGTATAACTGAAGAAATTACCTTCTCCTACGGTATGCTGGATGATGTTGTCCTCAACACTTAAGCCATGTGTTCCAAAGATACCCACGGCTGGTGCAAAGCCATGGTGAAATGCACATCCCTTAAGGTAAGTCTCATTCTGGTTCACCTGTACAGACAAAGGCCTCCAAATCACCGAACCCAACAAATGCCATTTCTCTAACATCTCATTAATATACAGAGTATTTAGTAAATTCTATATTTTCTAAACAAAACAAAAATGCAACAAGATCAATAAGAATATGCCAAGTAACATACGTATTCAACATCTCACCACGTGGCTACAGCCCCGAGCATTGAACCCGTGACCTGGGTGTTACTAGCACCACGCTCCACCTGTGCTAGCAGTGATTAGCTGAATAACCCAGATAGACCAGGCAGTAAGGGACACTTTTTTTGTGTGTGTGGTTGTCTCACCACTCCCAGGTTGAGGAAAGCCAGAGAATAGCGTGGGTCGCTGTAGTCTGTCCATCCTTCCTGACCGGTGAGATAAAACTCCACGTCTCTTATCTGGGCCTTCCCTTTAAAAAAAGTGTAGTCACACAAATACCAGCACGTAAAAACATCTTCCCATAAGGATCATGAGGGTCGCAATGTCAAATAAAAAAGCAGAGAACTCGAATGCTCGGGTTATTTCAAAAACACTTGGTGGTGTGGTGTTTATGACGGCGCTATGCACCTCTGTAGTTGACTCCACCCATGGAGAAGGCTCCCACGAGCACCCTGGCCCCGAATGACTCGACATACAGGCCCGGGTAATCCTGCCCAATGATCTTAATATTCCTGCTTAGCAGACCCACGTCACCCGCCAGCCAGTAATTCTGTGAGGTACCAGGCACCATGTAGTTCTCCGCTACAACCCCAGACAAACAGATGGTTAGAGGCCAATCCATACATTTTTCTTTGCGCTATTCTAAACGTTTCTCTCAGCTTGGTCCCTTTTCACACCTTCAGGGGATAGAACGCGATCCGAAGAGTGATGGTGCTGTTATTACTGTGATATGGGCACGCGCAGATTTACCGATGTGTGTGAAATCGAGCGGGCGATCCAGGGTGAGGTTCCGGCCGTCATCCGAAACAAATGTGATGGTGCGTGTTTCTGTCTCCCATGGGTCATAACTGGTGGTGGACAGCACGATGTCATCCCCCACCTGGTTAAATCAAGGTGAGCCTTCAATGCTCAGTAAATACATGCAGTTTTGTCATGGTTAGAGGTCAAGCTAGCAGAACAATGCATTAGGTAGAGAATGTTCAGAACATTCTAGAACATGTTCAGATCATTCTAGAACATGTTCAGAACATTCTAGCAATGCTTGAATGCTTTCTACAACATGACTCAATGCACAAGAGTCTTATAGTAGAAGTATCGTCCTAGGACACAATGAAAATGCATTACATTGTAAGGCAATCAAACCAGTGAAACTTCTAAGCAAAACAAATCCACGAAGAGAAGTCTACTCACCTGCCAGTCTACAGGCTCCATGAGTGAGAGCAATCTTGAACCGGCCTGGGCAGTGTTGGCCAGTTTAGTGTGATAAACATTGTGTGGAATCCCATACAATTCAAGGCTACCAAAGACACCTGAAAGGCAGCACCATTTCCATCAGATGAATGGAAAAAGCTGATTGTGGAGCCTTCAAATAGTATGGAAACAAACCAGAAACCTGCGGCTCGATATATTCATTATATTATATGAATATGTTGCAATCACTCTCATACCTAACACTTTAGATCCTTGGTTTGGTCCAGATGGCAGAGGCCATTCAGGTGTGTTGTAATCTCCTCTCAGGATGATGTGGAGTTGACCACTGAAGGGCTGGTCAGGCTTGCCCGCAAACAGACGCCCTCCCTGCGGGTAAAGAGCAACGATAGATTTTGTTCAATTGTGGTTAAAGGCACAAGCCTGAAGGTTCTGGCGATTGTTATGAGGTGACTGACCTGGATGGAGATGTAAGTGGCATTCAGGACCACAGCGTCGGGGAGGCTGCGCGCAGTGCGGCCAGCTGTGCCGTTTGTGGCGTCCGGAATCTCGAGGACTCCCACCACGGTGAGCTTGTTTAAGGGAGGAATGGTAGTGTCCAAAACCATCCAAACTCCTGTGGAAACCAACGGGTTAAACCCCAGAGGTTATGCTATCCTTCAAGCGTGTAAGCCTTTCTCTTAGTAATATTCACAAAATGAGCACAGCACCGGATGGAATGATGACATTGGCGCCCTCTTGTGGCACAGTGAAGTTGTTCTCCGGGGACGATGTCCAAAACGATTCATTGGACCAAACACTACAAATGAAAAGATTGACTGGCTGTCACAGCAGTAAATGAAGATATTCTAACATTTCCTTTGCATTGTTGGTCTTGTCTTCTACAGAGTGTCTGTTACGTACATGAAGTTGGCAGGTTTGCTACTGGGCAGAGGTGCGAGCGTGGCGGGTGGAGGCGACGGAGGCTGGGTGCAGTTGGGGAAGAAGCAGGTGTACACGTTGAACCCCACAGCTACGTCTGCGCTCGACCTGTCCACGCTGTACGTCTGACTGTGAACACCAGTGGTGCTGCCGGACACTGCAGGGTTACACGTTACAGATCTAAACAGATCTCAAGATGAATCAGAACCCAGAAGAGCAGAGGAACATAGAGGAGATGTTCGATTATGCAGTGACAGCTTTACCCAAGTAATAGAGGTTGTTGGATGCATTGTTGAAGTACCAGTCTCCATTGACATTCACGCTGGTATTCAGGGGCTCGGAGGAGCCAACTCTGTTGTCTACTATATGAAACCTGTCAGGTCTCTGAGTCAGGTGGTGATTCACAATGACATATTCCTCTGGCTTTTTAGACAGAAAGGACAAAAGATGAAACCATGGAGGTCAATTACTAACATTACTACATTTACAATTTTTTGGGTCTTTCAGTTCAATGTTTTTTGTTTTTTGGATTTCACTTTCACTCTGTAGTTTTTCTGTTCTTTCTCTTCTTTTCTTATTTGGTAAAAGGACAATTATTGGGCAAATACTTAGTTATGTACTTTAGTTAAGTACTTTAGTTATGCACTTTGCTTTAGTTATGTACTTTAGTTATGTACTTTAGATGTGTACTTTGCTTATGTACTTTAGATGTGTACTTTAGATGTGTACTTTAGTTATGTACTTTAGTTATGTACTTTAGATGTGTACTTTCCATGGAGACATTTGAAATATTTTTCAATTGCAGTAGCAGTGCAGAAAGATTTAGATACATGCAACATCTGTATATAGTAAAATGGCATTTCTAATTATTATGAGCACTTTACCCTGAAGCCGTAGAACACTGCGTTGTATGAAACGTTGGTAATTTGCGATGCATCGTGGAAGTACCAGTTGTAGGTTTTGTCTGATGGTAGCAGCGCCATCCAACCAAAGGAATGAGTAATCAGTTTCTCAACGAAGGGAACAACACTTGTTCCTAGAATAATACGAACCAGAGAGAGTTATGCTAAGAAGCGCTGCAAAAATGAACCAGTAAGGGACATGAATGGAACTGCATTAAATGTTCAAATGCTTGTGAAGAAAAACAAAAGAGGCCAAGGAGACAGTGCATACCATATGCATTGGTGAGTATGACGTCTTTGCCCATGAGCGAGGAAGGTGAAGGGTTGTTGAAGGCCAGCCGGTGGAAGCGTGTGGTGTTATCACACACGGCCCCAGGGAAACCCACGCTCCAATCTGTGCTGTTGGAGCAATGGGTGGGGTCCAGCAGGTTGCTCTGTGGCACAACCTTGGAGCCAGAATTGCCTATTGAGTGAGACAATGAGTGAATTACTGCTTGAGATACTTATTCTATATAGTGATGAACACGTTTTTTCCAGTTGAATTCTGTGAATAACGTCCATCTCATGCTATGAGCTGGTTTACCCCTAACCGAAAAATGCCTTTGATGTAACATTTGGTGTATAATTTTAGGTCAAATCTAGGTCAAATGTGATAAAAAAAACATATATTTAGATATATGTGGATTCTATATCATTTACAAATTCCAAGTTTCACGATTTCACGGTTGACAAGTGAAATCATTGTTGATAATTCAGTTTAGAAAAATCTAATGAATGAACTTAAGCACCTGTTAGAGATCCATCAGTATCTACAAGCGCTATCTCATGTTCCCATCTGAAGGCAGCCTTGTTGGGAGACTGATAAAACTGGACACCACTGAACTTGGCACTCCAGCCCCCGCACAGAGAGGTACAGACGCCGGCTATCGAGGTGACACCAATCGCAGCGCAAGATGGCCGGTCAAAGTTCACGAACTTGGTGCCAAGCACGCTCATGCCGTCGTCCAGGGGTAGGACGATGGCGCGGGCGGTGCAGTAGTCTCCGCCCAGGCCCAGCTCGTCCACGTGGCCTACTAAGGTGCTGTTGACCAGTGCGGCGCCGCCCTGGAGGCCCCAGCCGCTCACACGCTGCTGGATGATGCGCTTGGTCTCCACGCCTGCTGCCTCGTTGTTGACCGCCAGGAACTCGTGGAATTGCACGGCACCCACGTTCACCCACTCGGCCCCCTTCTGGTTGTTCCATGACGTGAGTCGACGGAAGACGGCCGGCACCGGTGCCGCCCAACCGCAGCCTCCGCCCTGCTGGGGGAAGTATTCCTGGAAGATCCAAAGGCCGTACCAGCCCTGCGAGTGAGCAGAATTATTGAAAAACTCCCCGAGTGGCACCATCTTCTGGCAGATGTTTTCATTGTAGGACGGCCCATCCGGGTGGTCGTGCATCCGGTACCAGAAGCCAAAATGGGTGCCCCCTGCGGCAGCATTGTGGCGGACGGTGTTGTTGGGGTTGGTGACCCAGTATCCGGCAGGCGTCACGTCATCGTTCAGCAGGCTGGTGCTCTGCCTGACGAACACGGCCAGGTTGTACTGCAGCATGTTGCCCGTCTCGCTGCCATCCTCGATGAAGAATGCCCCTCCCATGATGTTGTAGATGACGTTGCGCTCCACCAGCAGGCGGTGCGTGTTGTGGATGGCGATGGCGCGGTTGTACGTCTGGTGGATGGCGCAGCCACGGACGTACGACTTGAACCCGACGTCGCCCATTAGGTGCCAGTGGATGGGATAGCGGCCCAGGCGGAATGCCTGGCCAGAATTAAAGACCTGACCAAGCACACAAAGCACACACGCCATTTTGGATAGGTCACAGGTGAAATTCCACCAGTTCTTTTCATTTGTGTTTCTAACAACTAACAGATGTGATTCGATACCTCAACATATTCAATTCTGCCGATGGCCAGATTTTCATTGGGCCTTGGTGCATGGAACATGATACAGCCTCCGAACTGGTCACTTCCTGTTTCTTCACCAAATCTACCCTGGAAACAAGTCTGGGTGGCGAACTCCCCTGTGGATAGAAATAATCTCATAAAACTCAGGCATCAGAATCAGAATCTTTCTTCACCAAATACCAGAAGTCCAAGCAGTTTCTCTAGGTACAGGCGTTAAGATACAGTAAGCCAACATGCCTACAATAGCCCAATGCATGTATAATATATACAACTCAAATCATTAAGGTCATTCCTCGTATACACATTGTTAATATGCTGGAGAGACTTGACCGCGTTACCTGTGTTAAAGCCATCAGGGCAGGCACCAATTTGATCACTCCACTCATGGTTGGTGGATCCACGGACAACGATGTTCCTGGTGAGCACGCCGACCTCTGCCCTCGCCTCAAACACAGTCCCATCAGGCAGTGGGACAGATTCTCCCAGGTGTTTGTACGTCAATGGCTGGGTGACAGTTAGGTTGCGCCCGTCGGCTGACACGGATGCGATGGTTCTCACCTCGTTCTCATTCTGACTGTGCCTGCAGAATAAGCCACGCCCACAAATAAACAAACAAACAAATAAATAAATAGAATCCCAGTAAAATATAAATATAGTAATGCCCAAGACTGCTCAAGCTTTGTTTGAGATATACTCAGATACTATGTATTATTATAAACATGAGCAGGCAATCTATTTCTAGATACACGCTACCTTGGGGTTGACAGTTCCATACCTGGACCCTGTTGAGGCAATGACGATTTCATCTCCAACTCTCCAGGTGACAGCATCCATCAGGACCAGGACGCTGGAGCCGACGCTGGCGGTGTGGGCGAGGCGGGTCCAGGGGATAGGGACAGGAATGCCTGGACGAGCAGGTTTCAAACAGGTCCTTTACGCTAGGCTTTTTGTCTGAAGCCGGTCTATATCAGTAGGTGATATCAGTTGTGAACTATCATAAAGGACATTTAACATTAGAAAGACGCCAGCATTATCTTCAGATTATATTACAAACGTTTTATTTCGACTTTGTGAGCAACTTCACGATAATGTCAGGCGGTGCCCTGACGATGTCATGTCAGCTGGGAGAATGTGAATGGCCTGAGCCGTGATTGGACAGTCTGGCGTACCGTGCAGGTCCAGCACTCCCTCCCGGATGCCCAGGGTTTTGGCCCCGTAGACGGGCAGTTCTGGAGAGCGCAGCTGTCCGTGCAGCGTAATGATGGCCTTGTGCTGGAACGGCAGGTCCTCCGTCCCGATCTGAAGGGCTCCGCCGTCCGTGATTAGGATGTTCTCCGCCTGCAGCTCGATGTCGGCCTCGTCAAAGATCAACTTTCCACCTGGAAACGAAATGTCACGGTCTGAAAACTGCGTCAAGTGGCCCACGCGGTTTGGCGGGTCATTCTCACATCACGAGGTTTCCCTCCTCAGGTCTCTCAGCTATCTTTATTAACCAATTACCTCATGAAATGTCTGCACGTACCTCAATAATTCCACATAAAAGAATGTTTTTGATGTTGGAATACCCAACCTATTTCCATATCAGTTTCCACATCAATAACGGTTACCGATCTCAGCTTGTTTAGAAGTAAGAGCAGAGGTTTTCCCTCACAGTACCTTGGATGAGGAGCATCTTTAACACTGGAGTGCTGACATCGAGGAGGATGGTCTGGCCTTTAGTGATGACAGCGAACATGCCTGCCTCAGGGGGGGACTCGCCGCCCCAGGTGTAGCGAGATGACCACACATCGATGTAGAAGAAGTCAGAGTGGTTCTGGGACTAGAGGGCAACACATTAGCAGTGCCAAGCTTTACATAAATGCTTCTTCTGTGGAACATTTCTGAAGATTATGTAAACTAAATAAGGTTGGTGATTCCTTGTTTAATAGCGAATCGTATTACATTAGGTAACATTTGATTTAATATTTTCTATTTCTGCAGTGCTTGTTACTTTGAAAAGCACCATATAATATTTTAATTCCAAGAAGTTGTAAAATAGAGGTTTACTGTTTGGGCGATCCCTCTGTCTCCAACCTGCAGTCGGATATTGGTCAACTGGGATTTGGGCTGGGATCCGGTCACACAGATGACTTGTGTGTCATTGGCTGAGAGGACATTGCAGACTGACCCTGCAATCGTCACGGTAACATTTCCACCACTGTTTGTGCCATACCGCAGGGAATACAAGCAGAAACATACGTTTTGAATACAAGCAGAAACATACGTATCTTGGTATGAACAGTGAACAGTGAAGTTAGAAATGATTTTAGCTATGGTAGCAAAATCAAAAGATACTTGAGAACTAAAATAGTGGAAACAGCCTAAATGTCTATAGCAGGCCTTAATCATTTATAGATGCAAAGAACCCCATAGTGTGGGAATGTGAGTTATTACACACACAAACACTTTAATAGTCTATGTGACAGTTAAAAGTCTGTGTAACAGCTAATCCCATATATCGATTCATGTTAATTAGACGTTCATTTAAAACTTGAAATGGCCCTCCCAGCGGCTGGGTCACTGGCTATGCCATCTTTCGCCACCAGGGGGAGACAAAGGGCAAATCCACAATAACCAGAAGCAATTAGCAACGTCTGTTCATTGGGATAATTAAAAGTAGCACACAAACACTCGTGCCCAGTCTTTGTTCGATGGTCCGATTGAAAGACAAAGCTGCAGAGTCCTCAAATGCTTTCTCTCAGCCTCCTTTCTCTCTCTTATCTCTTAGCTTATCTACTGCCTTGAGTTGCACCTTTAGCTCTTATGCTTCTGCTGCCTTTAACATGGCTGCCCTGACTTTTCCCTCATATCTTCCTGTCTTTGATCAGCCTTCTGTCTCCTTGCTTGAGAAAGACAATTTTTGTGTTTCTTGTTTTGCAAGAAGTTCTCACGCCTGCTGTTGACATGGCTCAGTTTACCCTGGTCTCCTGTGTATGGAGGCTTGTGTTTGACTACAGCTTGGTTACAGTGTAACCAGGTTACCGAAACTAATCAACACTATGGTAGATATTTTTACACAGGCTTTTTTCTAACAGACAGGTTGGTCTGTCTGCACTTCCTTGTGGATGCGACGGGCACATACAAATACAAACTCTTACCAAAAAATCCTAATAAATGTAATACTATAGCAACATTATAGTGCAACAGGCGACAAGATGTGAGGCTATTACAGTTCGACTGTCGTTCTGTTTTGCCATCACTAGCAAGCAGCTTGCGAAGTCAGCAAACTAAAGTACATTATTTTTTATGTGCTCAGTTGGCACTTGACTTGAAATTAATTTAACCAATAACTTGAACAGGAAGGACCACTGCTGAAAGCGCTGGTATCAGGTAGTAGAGGGAAGGTTTGAGACAACACAATCATTTTCAATTTTTTCTCATATGACGGCTGTACTTTGGCAAGTAATTTAGCAGCCTATTTCTTTTTCTTTTTGTACTGACGTCTACTTTTCTTAAATGTTTTCTACATTATCATTAGAAAGTATTTTTTGTTCGGTTTCTGAAGTTGCTTATGCCCTGGCTAGGTTCTGATGACAGGAATAATCTGTGATAAGAGTGTTGCTTCGCCTCAGCGAGTTCTTGGATCGTTTACAATGCCAAAATCTTGCTGGTTTAGGTGCATGTGCAAGGTGCAGGCTTCCTCCTGCAGTAGCTGTAACTTCCGACCTGAAACCGAAGCCGGTGATGGTAACCACGGTGCCTCCGGCTGTTCCTCCCCTGCGCGGTGACACGTCCGTGACGACGGGAGTCAGGCTGGCTTTGTACGTGTAGCCGTTCATCATGTTGACCGAACCGCCGGCATTCAGCACCGTCACTGAGCATGGCTCCTCCAACTGAGTTCCTATCACAGAAGACACGTGGGGGCCCCCCCAAGATGCATTCGTGCAGTTAAACAGGCCCTGTATCGACCTTGCTCACCTGCAAACTCTTATGCTGGTGTATGGAGGGCAAGCATTTTGCATGCATCTGCACACGCGTGCATTCGATTCTGCTCTTTTCCTGATCCTGCCGTACAACGTACCGTTGTTGGATGGCACCTCACAGTAGAGAGTGGAGGAGCTGGATGCGTTCCTGATGACATTGCATTCCCCGCTGCAGATCAGTACTCTAGACGACTGCGGGTCAAACCCCGAGCCTCGGACTGCCACCTGGGCACCTCCACCGTAGCTTCCTGCAGCAGTGTAGAGGTTCCTGTTAACCTGTGGTACTGCTGAGTTACCGCAACAGCAATATGAGCAGTGTTATCAGGTGTATGGAGAGCTTAGGGGTCATGTTTTTGAATACCTTCATTAGGCACGACCTGGGTCAGTTGCAGCTCGTAGGTGAAGTCAGCCTGGGTCAGGGCGTCACCTTTGACTTGATGGTGCAGCGTGACTGGGTATGTTCCTCCTGGATGCGCGCCTACAGCGCACTGCACCTCCGTGTCCGTGATGGAGGACACGTCACATGACACGCCGGCTATTGTCAACACAACAAGGCCAGCATCTGAGCCAAACCCGGTGCCCGACACGGTGATCACCGTCCCACCGGGACCTGAATTCGAAGAGAGAAAGGACACGATCGTGAGTCCTCAGCTGTCTGTAATGGAAGAGTGTGCTGCTGAACTCTCAAATTAGTTCATATCTGGAGCAGTTTTTCCATTTAGTTATTTTAGGGAAACACCGAGTAACCGTATTGTCTCAGTCAAACGGCAGGTATGTCTACACTGAATGAACATGGGTGGAGATGAATCACCCACCTGTGTCAGGGCTCACACTGGTGATCTCTGGAGTTTGTTGACGGGTGTAGTTGAAGCTCAGCGGTGGGTAAATCACCCCGAACACCCGAACATTTACCTCCACCTGGCTTTCAACATTGGGACACGTCAAACACTGCACCATGAAGGGAGTTACCTGCAGTATGGCGCAAGGGCAGGACCCCAGCATCACGCTGGTGTTGCCTGCTACGAAGCCATTCCCTGTGATTGTCAGGGGGGTTCCCCCCGACAGACTGCCCGAGCTGGGCTGCAAGCTGGCCAGGGGCAGACTGGTGAGTGTCGCGTCTCCGTAGGCCAGACCTTTGCTCAGTACCACCACCAGAAGGGCGTGTGGACCAGCAGGCAAGGGGCCGACCGACAGCGTAACAATGTCATCTACGAGCTCCACGACATCAAGCATGATGTCGTCTGCGTACGCCACGAGGTCTCCGAGGCGGTCACCGAAACCGCTGCCATTTACGAAGACGGTGGTGAGGTTCCCGCTGACCGAGCTGGGGTAAACGGAAAAAAACGCGGGGGCCAAGGAATCGGAATATTCGTAGGAGCAGCTGTTGCCGCAGGACGAAGAGACTCCGGCGACGAGGACTGAGACGGCTCCGGTGTGCGCTGGCGACGGAGTCGTGTCGCACGTGATGTGAGTGTAGTTGCTAGACACGGTGACGCACTGGGCTCCGGCTACGGTGACTACGCCACCCGAGAGGCCCGATCCAGAGACGACGAGGCGCGTGTGGCCCGTGGTGCTCCCTGCCGCGGGGGAGACGGTGTCCGCCACAGGCAAAACCACGAAGCGGCGGGCGGATTCGCCGGGCATGGTGAGCATGGAGGTGCCCAGGTTGTTGACGCGGACGCTGACAGGCAGGGGTCTGCCAACGTTTGCGCCACTGTCAGCACTGAGGACGCAGGTCATCTCCGTGGAGGTGCTGCTGATCACGCGACAGGAAGCGTTTCCGATCCTGACCTGTGACGAAAACGAACGCTTATCGGGTAGATGGATAAGGATCAGCGATTACAAGAAGAAGGAACACTGCACAAAGAAATTGTACAAAGAAATCTTGAACGGACAACTTGAAGATACGAAACCATCTGCCAACCTCGTTGGCGCAAGAGGTGCTGCTGAAACCGGATCCCTGGATGACGATGGTGTCATGCACCGTCCCTTGACTCGGTGAGATGGAGCTGACGACGGGACTGGCGCAGGTGGAGAACCTGAAGTAGTTGCCAGTGGACGTCCCGTTAGAGCCGGGACACTCGGGAGAGGCCTCACAATCAGACCCAGCCCTGCTCGTGCTCACGGGCCCTGTGTTTTCAGCACGAAGATTAACATTAACATTGAGTTTGCATATTCATCATATACAGCCAGACAATTTGCATATTCATAATTCAGGTATCCCGTGGAAGCACTGCATTCCTTGATGTACATTTTACATTGGAATTGAAAGCCTACAAACACAGAACGTTTAGGCGCAAGGTGAGGCAGAAAGTGTGTGTTTGTACCTAGGTGCTGGAGGGCTAGAAACCCCCCTACTGTAACCTGCAGCAAGCTGCTCCTCTCCTCCAGAGGCCTGACGTTCACCACACCCTGCATGCTTCTCTGGTTTGCTGAGTCGATGTAGCCACTGCTGTAGTAGTACACACCGGGGGTGGTGAAACGGTAGCTGAAGAACCCTACGGACAGTGAAACACGTGCCATCACACACACACACACACACACACACACTCAGGCTAAGTCAAGTTTCCATTGTCTAAAAAGAGCAACATGAGTATAGTAATTTTGCTTGTAAGTGCGGGTGCAGTGCATTATGAGAGCAGGCAAAACATTATCATGAGATAAACATTTAAAGATCTACCTGGAAAGAGCAGCATTTCATGAAGGGTAAGTGAAATTCATGAAGAGTAAGTGCAATAGGAAATCTACACGCCACACTCCATAAATGAAGGAGCTCTCTCTGGAGAGTCACTCCTGTTCTTTTAGGTTTTTGTAACCATTTTCACTGAACACTTTCTGCTTCCCTTCAAGTAGCTTGCTCTGTCGAAATGTCTCTGAGCAACTAACGAGTTTTTCATTTAAAAAAATAACGTGAACCTTGCTTTAGTGTGTGTACCTGTAGCTGTTCTAGTTCTGCTTTGGCGTGTGTACCTGTAGCTGTTCTAGTTCTGCTTTGGTGTGGGTACCTGTAGCTGTTCTAGTTCTGCTTTGGCGTGGGTACCTGTAGCTGTTCTAGTTCTGCTTTGGTGTGTGTACCTGTAGCTGTTCTAGTTCTGCTTTGGCGTGGGTACCTGTAGCTGTTCTAGTTCTGCTTTGGCGTGGGTACCTGTAGCTGTTCTAGTTCTGCTTTGGCGTGGGTACCTGTAGCTGTTCTAGTTCTGCTTTGGCGTGTGTACCTGTAGCTGTTCTAGTTCTGCTTTGGCGTGGGTACCTGTAGCTGTCCTAGTGCTGCCGCTGGTGAAGGACACTCCATCGAACTCTGTGCTGCTGGGACTGGCCACACTGAACACTCGGTAGGCCAGGCCCCACACATAAGGCAGAGTCTCCCACCTCCAGACCACCGTGTCTCCTACAGACGCCATGACCACCGCGGGAGTCCACGCATAACCCTGACCGTAGTCTGAACAAATAGACACATTCAACTGAAACGTTTTAGCACAAAGTGGCACAAATTTATACATAAATATTAAAGGGTAAAACATTAATGGCTCCAAAAAGCACAGGATGAAATGTTTGCATGGTTTTAAATGAATGATTCCTTTGGGCCAGGACAGCTGTTGCGTATAAACTTACTGAAGTCGAAGCCTTGGTTTGTGACAATATATGTCTGCTCATTAGTTTGGGTCACGCACTCCAGCTGATGGTCCCACGCATTAGTGACTTCACAGCGTGTGTCGCCTATGCAGACAAAGCCCCAGTTAAGCTAAACTCACACCACCGCGCCAATTAGTCAAAGAGTGATGTCATTGCTCTGCCTGTGATTTCAGTAAACAGGCTCCTGTAAGACTTTTGAATAAGTTCAGTGGAGCTGTGAATGACATTGTCAGACAGAACATGTGCTAGATCTCTCTAGCCAAACAGATAAATAACTTCAAAATGCTACAATGGGAGAAAGAGATTTTCAGAGATGAAGGACATCTAATGATGATGCCGAGTTCTAATGCCCCTGACTTCACATCCAGAGAGCATACCCAGTGTGACATGGTTGTCTTCTAGAACAGAGCTGAATCCTGAACCAGTGATGGTCACTGTTGTGCCCCCATACAGAGAGCCCTGCTGTGGAGACAGTCCCATCACATGCAAGACATACTCGATGGTGGTGTTCACATCCGCGCTGGGTTTGGGGTAAACGGGGATAATAAAGAAATACTTCATTACATTATATAAACATCTACAGTCACAACAGAAAAGTAATTTAAAACATATCACCCATTTGCATGTTTCAGTAGTCGATATTTTGTAGCATTCAAACTCTATGGCACTGGTTTAAATGAATGGGACAATTTCTGATTGATTTCAGTAATGTTTGCCGATGGAAACCTGATCTGGGGATAGCCACGATTTCCCACTCGAACGCTGATGCTGTAGACACCAGGGGGCAGTTGGGGTAACTGACAGGTGATGGTGTCATTGGCCCAGAGCAGCACCTCGCACTCCGTGTCACCCACGAGGACGTCGCTGCCGTCGGTCCAGCTCTCGAAGTTCGTACCCGTGATGGTGAGAGTCTCGTTCCCTTTACCACACAGCAGGAGTTCAGGTTACATCTCAAATTCTCTATTCAATTAGGCGCTGATTATCAACAGCGAAGTATCTAATGGCAGCCTGACCCCTACAAATATTAGTCATAACTCAGGTTCCATAACTCAGGCTATGCAGAGCTCTACGATGCGAAACGGTGAAATACGAAATGGTGAGATACGAAATGGTGAGATACGAAATGGTGAAAGAAATACAAGGAATTCCACTCGGTAAATGAGACCTGCGCGAATGCCAGTAGGCATCTGGAAGAGGAAAGCAGCAGATCAGAGTGGCAGCATGCGTGAAAACAATAGAAACAAACACTCAATGCCAGAATGGAAAGAGATGGCATCACTGCTTTGTGATTTTCAGCATAGGACAAGCACTAATTTTAGCGTGTCAGGATATAATTATAGAGTGGACTGACTCCTCATACAAGCTCAAAGAATTATCTTTAAGTTAAATAGTTACCATAGTAAATCAAACAAACAGAAAAACCCATGTGAGATTTGGCTCCCAAATGCACAGCAATACAGTAATGCCACAAAGGGTAAAATGTGGGGCAAAAATAAATGTGGTCTATAACTTTTTCTGCAGTAGTCTGTAGTGTTTCATTTACGGAACAATTCTCAGAATTGTCATCCAAGGTCAAGATCCACTAGTGAAATATCAGTGGTCATAAAGACATGCTGGATCGGTTAATTTAGTGGGAAGAATGAGAAAACATAGCTGATCCTTTTGTCATGTCATTTACCAAACGACTGCTACTGCAGGGCCTTACCTAATACTGTTGTTGTGTGTGGGCTCACGTCAGAAATAATGGCTGTCAGGCCATTGTCATATATGAAAGAGTCACTCGCCACAACCTGCATGTCTCCTGTTAGCAAGGTTACTACCTGTGCTCCTTCAGGT
Source organism: Brachyhypopomus occidentalis (assembly GCA_020368025.1). Taxonomy (NCBI): domain Eukaryota; kingdom Metazoa; phylum Chordata; class Actinopteri; order Gymnotiformes; family Hypopomidae; genus Brachyhypopomus; species Brachyhypopomus occidentalis. Next base: position 3,002,671 of record JAGXOD010000107.1, read on the forward strand.
CCCTGAGACATAAACGAGACCATGTGAAGCTCAATGTTTCAACAACAACAACCATTCCCTTCACACATACAACATTAATAAGTATATATGTATACATCTCCATGTTAAAAATAATTTCCTCAGTAACACTGACATAAATTATCATAGAGTTCAAATTCACTGAAAAATTTTATTGTTTTTTTTTTAAAAAAAAGACCAATATTTAATCCTTATGCATCATGCTCCATTTGTTGCTGCTTGCCTGATCTGATCATCCACCTTTTTAGTAAAACACTGTAGTTTCTAAGTGACGCCATTCAAATATTTACTAACCACAGTGTATAACAAATGGAGGACAGGTTAACTCACGGCCGGCACTCTGCATGTGAGCTGCTGCAGCGTCATGTTGATGATGTCACAGGAAGCGTCCCCAACGGTCACCAGGGTGTCTTGGCTGAAGCCGTAACCCGAGATGGTTATGATCGTTCCTCCTACAGAGAGCCGTGGTACTGGCATTAGCTGCACGACCGCAGAATTTCATAAGCAGCAGTGTACTTCGATTATGCAATTACCAATTACATCATGCAATTACCAATAACATAATTGTAGGTATTTCAATCATTCAATTACATCATCAACAATGTCATTCATTTACATAATTACAAATTACATAACCAATAATTATGTCAGCAAATCTGTAAAATGCAGAACAAAGGTGCGAAAGCTAATCCATTTGTTTTTGGTATCTTCTGGTTACATTTTCAACATCCCTGATCCACGTATTTGTTACTGATCACATCAGTTCAAACACTTTCACATGACATTATTTTAGTATCCTTCTCAATTATAATAATGGGATAATGTTAAGACGTTCCATGCAGTGTTTGTCTCCAGTTTACCGGTAACGCTGCCTGCAGTGGGAACAATGGAGGTCACTCCCATCTGGTAAGTGAAGTTGAAAACATTTCCACCTTGGTACTGAGCATAGCCCAACCCTGGGAAACGCAGCGAAACTGGGCACTGTCCAGCACTGGCAGGACCAATGCTACAGTTCAGCCATGTGTCTGAAACACATTAACACAATAAATCACTACTTTGAATGACATTTTGCGTCTTTAACAGTGAACTACACATTCTTATTACCAACACGTCTATTGTAGCTTGTCTTGGTAGCTGCTATAGCTGGTAACTTACTGTTAACATAGAGAACTGTGCACTGGACATTCCCAATCAGCAACGTAGCATTTACATCAAATCCTGATCCCGAGACGCTGAGAACCGTTCCTAGAGTGCTGGCCCCTACAAACCAGGAAAGGGAGAATCCCAGCATCAACGCTGATCAACAGTCCCGGATTGCGTCATGAAATCCGACTGTGTTCTACCTTGCAATGGGGAGATTCCTGTGACAACAGGGGTCCTAGCTGCAGTCCAGGTGAAGCTACAGTCATTTGAACATATCGACGGGACACCGTTGATGAAAACTTGTACCTGAAAAGATATCAGAGTGCCATGATCGTATAGGTTCTGTTGCTGTCTTGTTCATTCATAGAGCACAACACATACTCAGATCAGAACTTGATCTTACCTGATTTACTGTAACATATAGCCTATATATTACACACACAGACCTTACATGGGTAGTGAAGTATACCATATGCACCTGTGTCTTATCTGTAGGAACACGCAGGAAATCCCCCATAATGCTTTTCTTGAAAAGGCCTCCTTGCTGTTGTACCGTCGCTATCACAGAGGGATTTACACCCACGACCTCAGAGTCATTGATCTGGCAATGAAATCACAAATAAATGAAAAAAAAAAAGTCTTCAAGATGCAAGTTGAGTCTGACATTAAATTGTGATAGAATACCAGTTCATTTGACCATATTGAAATTATATTACAGTTTCTCATAAATAACTATAACGTAGGCTACATATTCTAATACAGGAGAAATAAGCATTAGTGACATGCAGTCCAAATGGTCGTTTCCCCAATTTCTTTTCCCCGTTACATGGTAGGGTTTCACCTGGAGTAGGGGCTGACTGCCCGGCATGGTTAGCCACTCAATGGTCCACAGGTAGCCTCTGCAGTCGCCTGCCCTGTCCACTCGCAGCTGCCCCAGGTCGGGAATGCCTTGCAGGGCATATCGCAGATCCTGCGCGCTGATGTCTGTGGCCAGGCCTATGCCGCCCAAAGATTTGGTGCAATTACCAAGTGTTATGGTATTTACGGAGAGTTATTCCGCATTTTCGTCATTTAGCAATGCTAGATGTGAAACATGCTAGCAGCTACGACAACGATGGGCTGACCTTCCACGCGCTGGCCGAACATCTCCACGCTGAAGCTGCCGTTGAGAGGTGGGCTGGCTCTCTGCGTGCGTTCCACACTGACTGTGGCGTTGCCCAGGGCAAACACAGAGGAGTCCTCCGTCCAGTTGTCAGTTCTCTTCAGGATAAAAAACAAAGATCCAAAACAGGTGAAACTTATTCTGATCCTTATCCCTTTTTTTTTTATTATTTCTTGAGCACTTTTTTCTAATGGGTACAGACAAAGTTACAAGATAAATGTCCTTTCCTGAATACCACATTGGCATTCGCTCATAGGTAAAAATACCGTCCAGGGTCTTATCTTTGGTGCTCTAGTTTATTAGTGACTTCATACTGATAACTTTATACAGGATGCCTGGAAGATTTCACTGTAAACAGTCATTTTTGACTGTTGATGCTCCAACCTGCCCCTGGGTGGGAAGTAATGGCTTCCCTGTGTCACACCTACCTGCAGGAAGCCCACCTCTATGAGAGGGAAACTAAAGGCACAGTGGAACCCTGAGGCGCTGATCTCATAACCAACATGTGGCACCTCTCCCAGCTTCTGCACTGAGAGCCGTTCAAAGAAATGCCCAGAATCGGCTAGAGCAAGAGGCCGTCTCCACATGGTGGCCTCTGCCGCCAGACATGCAGGCAAAGAGATTAAGGACACAAATGAATTTTTAATCACTTATTTCATTTCACAGCAGGATCACCATTGTTAAATTAATACAGCGATAGACTGAAAACAATACAGTGTCACTGCTCTCAAACGCTCACTGCAGGCACTGATGTAGTTCTTGGTGATTTTGCGTCTTCGAGGAACACATTAATGCCTCATTCTCGTTTTACATAACTATATGGACCATTTTTGTTTGCATTATTTGAAACAATAGCTTGTATGAAATGAAATTATTGCTGAGCACCATTCGGGTCATTCAAGGTGACTGTTCTCCCGAGCTGAACTGTGTCTATGTAGTAGTCTCCAGTGTCTCTGTACATATGTATCTCAAACAGATTGTAGTTGGTGCCAGGAAAGGATGTCTGCAGATCTTCGAAAATATTCACGCACGTGTACTTCCATCTGCAAATGCACCAAACTGGATTACTACAAGTTAAAGATTCAAACAGACAACAAAAACAAAACAAAACAACAACACACAAACATCCATGAAACATCTGAATGTAAAATGTTTTAAATGTAAAAAATGTCTGTTCAAAGGTTCAAACTTACACATTCCCTGCTTCAAACAGTTGATGGATTACAGTGGTCTTGTAAAAAATCTCTCCTGAGCCAACCTGGTAGTTAAACACCACTTCCAGGCCATTCCTTGGGTATCCTCTGTATGCGAAGCAGAGCTGAGAGAAAACAAGAACATGTTAAGTTAAGCCACATTGTCAATTGTGATTTTCACCCCAATCGAAATTTGTCCTCCGCATTTACCCATCTGTGCAGTCAGAACACACACACACACACACTAGTGAGGGGCTGTGGTGCACACGTGCCCAGAGCGGTGGGCAGCCCTAGCCCGGCGCCCAGGGAGCAGTTGGGGTTAGGTGCCTTGCTCAAGGGCACCTCAGTCATGGCCTCAGGCCTGGGAATCGAACCCACGACCCTCCGGTCACAAGACTGGTTCCCTAACCACCAGACCATGACTGCCCACTGGTGTAAATAGTCACTAGGATATCCTTCTTATAAAGCCTGCTTATGTCAAACAAACAGGATAGGGTGTGTGAACTATCCCAGAAGACCCCGAGATGGGCCCTTACTGTGCCATACTGCTGAAGCGGCACCGGACCGTAGGCTTCTCCAGACACAGTCACATCATCAGACCTGAACAGGACGATTGGGTTCATGAGGGACCAGCGGCCGCAGAAGGGCTCGGCGTCAGTAACCCTGGTGCCTCTGGTGCTCCAGTCACCTGAGAACTAAGCACACTTGAGGTATGAATCCCTTCATCGTGTCAAAGGTCACATTTAAACTTCCTTCTCCTGATGTCACATGGCCTATGGATGCTTCACTGCTGAAGAAGCACTTGTGTTTGAATCCATTCATCCCTTCAAATATAGCTGTCACAGACCAGAAAACGTGGGATTTTCATTTAAAAATAAGTGGAAAAGTTAAAGTTTATGACCATTTTATTATCTGTGTAGAATTTAATTGAGTTGGATAAAAGAACACTGTTTTCATCTTTTGTGGTTAATGCAATATTGATACACAGTGTAGCTAATGCTACAGGCAATGTTCTTTTGGTGTGTGGCCGTATATACAGGTTTAACTTACAGCCTCAATATTTTAAATCATTCAAATTTGACAGTCCTAGAATATATTGCTCTTCTTGGACCTTTTCCTTCAAGAGTCAAATGCTTGCAAGTATCAGGCCTGCTCACCTGCTTATAAAAATAAGTAAATCATTAAAAATAGAATTCTTACGTTATGCTTACCCCTGTGCTAGAAGTCTCATAGTCTCTGAAATATTTTACATAAGAATTCTCCACATTGAGTATCTCAATGGGGCAGGCCGCAGACACCATATCCTCCAATGCAGACAGCACCTTAAGACAAAAAGAGTATTTCTTTATTATAGAAGGAATGTAATTTAAAAAGACATTTTCTTGGCAATGGAAACCGGCAGTATTTAATGCTTGGAATACGAATCCCTCCTCGACACCAAAAAGCAGTGTGTTTGGAGAGACATGTGCACCTCATCTTGTGAAGCACCATAAGGCAGAGGGCTTGAAGGAACGCCCCCCCACAGAAGAGTGAAGGTCTGCAGGTCGGCTTTTCCTTTAACGTCCTCGGTGACGGTGATGTTCACGTCACTCTCACCGGTCCAATAGCGAAGCTCTTCAAAGTCGCCTGAAACAGAGACGCCGGCAGCACGTCGGAAACTGAGACTGAGAGTGCCTTACATAGCACTGTACTAAAAAAAAAAAGATTTTATTATTTTAAATCGTAAATTATTTAGATATGTAGATGTTTTTGTTACCTCTGCTAGAGATGAATGTAATGGTGTATTGTGACTGTGTGGCCTGGTCCTGCTTGGTGACTGTGACTGTATCTGGTTTGATGGTCCATAGAGCGTTCAGCTCATTCTCCACCACCTGTGCAGGTGCGCTTATGGGAATCTGTCCTGAAGCAGGAAATAGGCCCATGTCAGCCCTACAACCACCATGTTGAAACATGACTCTCTTGACCACGGGGGGAAACCAGATACCAAACAGTGTGTGGGATTAAAAGTTATTCAGTCCATTCGCTGATTCTCGTAAACAGCGAGGTTTGAGCCGGGAAAAACAAAACCTGTTCTTTGGACTCCATAGCTAAGGGAGTAGTAGGTGTAGTCACAGCTCCCCAGGGAGAAGCAGCCACTTGTGACTGTCACTGATTGCACCTCCTGGACAGAAGGAGCTGGGTTCCAGCCATCAAACCAAAGCATCTAAACCACAAGCAAATGAAGAACTGTGAGCAGTTGGGATGAAATCAAGTAATACTAATTCCAAAATGATCACATTTACACACAAGTACACATACTGTAAAAAAAAAAAGGAGATCGATACTGTGGCTACCTGCTTCTCGCCCAGCACGTCGTAGCTGGAATGTATAATCTGCCTTTCATTAACAGCATCTACAGTCTGTTGAGCAGTAAAGGAGCTTCTCTCTTTGAAAAAGGCCACATCAACTGAGGACAGAACTGTGTACTCCTGCAACAAGACCTCGATGTAATACCTACATAAACGTATTTGAGGAAAGCAGGTAAACAAACATGAACATCCAGTTTGATGAAATGTTTCATTTTATTGCACAATAACAGACGACTTACGGCTTCCCTTCCTCCAGGAGCATGACCTCTGACCTCTGGGTTGAACTACTGAAAAAACTGTTGGTGAAAAAATTCTGATATGCAATCTTGACCTTGGACAAGGAAATCAAAGAAAGTTTTAATTACATATAAAATATGATACTTTCAAAGCCATAAAGTCTTGTCAGTTTTTTTTTTAAAGTTCAGATACCATGACATACATGTAAAATCCTAGTTAATGTATTAATGTTAAAATCTGAATGCAAAATCAGAGTTTTATAATAACAATAATTAATAATACTACAACATTTAGCATGATATGTGTTACTGTTGTAGCTCACTTAAACAGTATGTTAGTAGCTAGTATTTTGAGCAACTGAGAAATGTAGCAGAATAAATACATTCAAGTCTAGGCAAACTCAACATAATGGAAGATTCAGTGACAGTGCTGGTGTCTTGTGTTTTAATATTCTAAAATATTTTAGTGATCCTCCTGAACTCTCCATGCAGTACCTTATCATCAGCATGACCAGTTTTGCTAAAATACAGCTGAACTCTGTCATCTCCTTTAATTAAGAAATAGTAGTTGTCCGTCTCCATAGGAACGAAGAATCCACTGAACCTAGCCACAAAGTAATCGATTTCTGTGGGCCACTGGTAGGACAGAGAGTCCACCCACTGGACAGAGTAGCCAGGCCCACTGGAGTTGTAGTTCAGAACATCCTCTAGTTTCTGCACGATGGTGTTATTCCACATCTCCATTTTGATTCCCCTGCCACCTGCAAAATGACGCAAATTCTGAGCTGTCTGAAATTCCTCTTAAGTTAAAGTCTCTTATTAAAAATTTCTTAGCTATTAATTCATTGCATAAACCCTTCATTTGGAGGTACACATATTTATATGTGTTTGACACGTGTTACTGGGCCATATAAGGTGTTACATGGCCTGCATTGTTATCAGGTTGCTATGAAACCTCAAAGTAGCCAAGTCGCAGTCTAGAACTCCTGCAGAGTCATTGTGTCAATGCACTTTGGCCATTATGATATTGTGTCAAAGCACGTTGGCCATTGTGATATGTCATTGTGTAGAAGTGTCCTGGTTGTTATGACATTATGTCATTGTAATGATGCACTCTGCTGATACAAAGCTGCACTTTGGTGGAAGATTTTGTCGGCGAGATGATCCCATCGCATATGCCCTGCTGGAGGTCCAGAGTTTTTTCACCTGGAAACGTCGTCAGGTTGCTCCACTCATATGCGGGCGTCCTGCAGACGATCGCCGTGTCTACCACGCTTTGCACCTCACACTCGTGACCTTGAGAAGAAGAACAGAGCTGTGTTGAACAAGTGACTGTGGTAAACAAATGAAACCGCCTGTCACCACAAAGCACCGTGGAACGCAGCTCACTAAAGCTGTTGCGATTTTGTGTTTAGAGGTCATTTGAAGTCAACTCTTTGGAATTAGAATGAACGCAACAGACACCTAAACAACGACAGGACAGTTTAATCAAATAATTTTCTGCTAACAGGCATCACTGGATTTACTGTCATCAAATTTAGATTGAACAGCAGCAGACGTAAAACCATTAGAATGCTTGGTGTTTAATGATAATGTTTTAATGCATCGTTATGCTACTGGTTTAAACTTGCCAATACCAACAATCAATTACCTCCTACTAAAACCTTCGCAGGTTGGTCTGTCTCATCAAAGTAATGTCCTTGAATTGTTAGCAATGTACCACCAAGAACACTACCCTCAGAAGGTGACACTCCTGTGACCTCTGAAAAAAACACAACAATACAAACAGTTCTGATTACAACGCCACAGGTCAGCACCATTCGTCCTGACGCGCTGGTCTCTGTGGCGTTGTTTCAGCATGTGCGTTTTCGACCGCTTCAGTACCTGCGTAGGTTTGGAACATTGCCAGCTTGTTCAAAGCTGACACGTGGTAGATGTCGAAGGCTGGCAAGCTCCTGAAACATGGAATATTCATGTGATTTTCCCCCCTGCAGTTACTTTTCCCATGGAATCATCAGGAACCTGGTGGGGGGCCTAATGGGGTGATATGGGTTAAGATGCAAATCCTTCACTCACCTCCCAAAGCTGCTGTCAAGAATGTAACTGAGGTTGTGATGTCCTAGCCAAGACAAAGAGATCAACCACTAAATCCACTGCATAGCAGATCTTAGAACTTTACTGGAGGCACTTACACTAAGCAGGGATTTATGACAGGTTCCCTTACCCACATATGTTCCAGTCATTTTACAGCTCATGTATCCCCAATCGCTGTACACAGAGTCCAAAGCCAAGCCATACCTGAGGGGGAAAAGGCTGTGGGGTGAATACTGGAGCAAGTTCACGAAACCAGACGTTAAAGTCCAACTACCATACACTCACAGTTGATCTGAGTTTGGCTGCAAGAGATTACAGGGCATCCCTCCCACGTATGCTCTGCAAAGTAGAAGCAAAAAGAACAATTTAATACAGAATGAAGAGCAATTTAATGAGACATAATGAGCAATTTTAATTATATCTGACATTTCTTTTGCCAAACAGTGCCAATGCCGCTGATTATTAGAGATCTGGAACCGGACATTTGTAAAGCTGTGTGGTGTCAAAAGTGTTATATAAATGTTTTAGTACCTCAAAAACCGTACGTTCCGGCCATTGGAACTTAGAGCAGTGTTGCTGCCATAGACGTCAGTGAAAATCATTCCCCAGAGGCTAACCACAGTGCCTAGGCGTTTGGTGATAAGAAATACATTGTAAATGCATTCATCAAGAGCATCCAGATCTGTTATAATTTTGCCATTACGTGATCACGTAAGATGTAGTGTGGGTTATATCTGCACCTGGCAGGCCACTTAGAGGATTAATAGACTGGATAGAGGGGGTGCGGTACCACCGAGTCTGTGAGCAACACGCATATATGAATATCAATTACAAGCATATGTGTAGCATATGGCTATAAATACATTTACCTTCAGGTGTGTTAAAAAAAAAAGGAAAAATTGATACTTACATAGAACATGCACCAATAGTTCCACTGTATTCCATTACATATATGGCCGGAAGGAACAGGAACACCATTCACTGTGAGTTGGACTTCGTATTCGTCCTCAGGCATTGGTCTGAAGAAGACAGAACTCAGCTCTGTCAAGAATTCAGTACATGCGTTCGTGCACTCACGACTCTGAGAAGATCTGGTTTTCCATGGTCAATTATTATGCGGTCAACACAACCACATGTTCAGAAAATGTGGCTTTGATTATTTTTTGTTTATTGATGTGTTAACATCTAAAGAAAAAAAGTGATTTTCTGTAGAGTAGCTTATATTTCTACAATGCAATAAGTATGGCTATTTCCAAAACTGAGGTCACTCATGACTTTAAAAACCTGGGTTTGGATCTTACTGGGCACTGTACCATGTACCACAGTTCAAAAAAATTATGAATTACCATTATTTGTAACAGCTCAAGCACATTGTTGTGTTTTTCATGGTGTGATGATAACCATCAGTCCCGCTCAGTTACCTGGTGTAGCATGTGATCCTGTTGGGAAGTGTGGAATCTCTCTCTACGTCGCAGGGAAAGGATTTTGTTCTGGACGCCAGAGTTACGACGTTGCCAAAGTTGGGATCATTGGTGTTGAGAGTGAACTGATCGGCAAAGCCTGTATTTTTTTTTTGTTGTTGTTTTAAGAAAACAAAACAAAAGCATTTTTTTAGTACAGACCTACAGTTTAGTTCATTCATTCATATACTTCATTAATTAAGAAACCCTTCATTAAAAGCTTTGGCCAAATACAATATTGCTGCTTGCGAACGTCTCTCACCGTTCCCCATAAGGGTGAGTCTTGTGGCTCCATTGGTGCTACCGTACTTTGGGGTTACTTGGTCCACACGTTGCGCTCCTAAGGAAAGTATCGACGCATAAATGGAAGGCTACTTCGAACACGAAAAACTGCTAGTGACATTATGCACAAAGAATAAACGAAGAAGAAACTCTAGATGTCGAGCCTGTCGTGCCTGCCAAGCTGATTAGTAGAGCGAAGACTTCGAGCAGCTCGCGTGTGCACCACCCCATGCTCCTCATGTTTACGTGCCCGGTGTGTGCAGGTCCAGGACTGGGTTACGTGCTCCTGATGCAGAAGAGGGTTCAACGCCGTTCTTTTCTTTTTGAGTTAATAGTCCACCTGTTCGTGGAAAATTCAACAGAGGACTTTATCAGTCTTTGCAATGGACTTGGGGCAGGGGGAGTAAACTTTTAAAGGAGCTACACTTGAAAGTGATCTATAGATCTATTTACATCCTTATAAATCAGCTCCAATCTTAAATGATCAGTGATAATAGCAGACCCAAGAAACTCCATTGCTTGTTTAATGCTCTTTAAAATAATATATTCTTTTACCATTATATTATTTTCATTTGCCAATTGGTAGGCTGCAGTGCCACCACTAGATTACTTTCTATTACATATATATTTATATTCTAGCATATAGCATTTTGAACACATAAGACCCATAAATTTAACAAAAAATGTGCTACAGTAACCTATGATTAAGGTCATTAAGTATATTAAGGTAACCTATTTATCCCTTAATATATAATTATTGTATATAATATATAAAATATAATATATTTTATTATTATTATTATTATTATTATTATTATTATTATTATATCATAGCCCTAGCATTATGGTGGCAAGTGATTTTTAAGTGTGCATTCATAAAACATTTTTAATTTTAAAATTATGCCATTACCACATTTTCATTGGTGATTACTAGAAAGATAGTGTTCCATATTGTTTATTTTTTATTGCTTAAATAATTTTAAAATATTTTTTATTGCTTACCTGTAAAAGATGCCTTCTCAGTTCGGCTATGCACTGATGGTCCCCTGTCCAGGGGAGCTCACACCTTTTATAGCAACAAGGAAATGCAAAGCTGTGATATTTCTAGCCTGTGTTTGACATTGTTAATTGACGGAACATTGTGCACCTTAGTTATTTCCTGTTTAAAACGGTCAGACATCCTATCTGGGGAATTTGGGGAGAACCTGTCAAACATGCCAGATTAAAAGGGCTTAGCACCAGCCAGTTCTTTGTTCTAGTTGCAGGGGTGTCAAACTCAAATGTCAAATGTGGGCCGCCGCGTCATTTTACGTGGCCCGTGAGATCTTAAAAAGCGTAATTGTCTAAAAAAAATGCAGTGGTACCTCGAGTTACGAATTTAATTCGTTCCGGAGCCATGTTCGTAAGTAGAAACGTTCATAACTCGAACGAATTTCCCCATTTAAAATAATTAACCCGTTCCAGCCCTCTTGAAAAGTCCCCAAAATTTCCTAAATTATGAAAAAATACATGTTTTTAATTAAGAAACGCACACGTAAAACTTCAAATTACACAACAAAATAAATGAATAAAAGAAAAATGTACAAAATACGGTGTAATCTTAATTTGGCGGCATATGAACCCGGTTAACGGAGAGCGGCTGAGGAGAGAGGGAGGGAGGAAGGGATACGTACTGTACAGGTATGCTACAGACTGGCACGGAACGAAGCTTAGATACAGCACTTGCTGTACACTTTACAGTAAACAAAACAATTGCACTTTCTTTACACAAAATTACGTAAATCTCACGTGGTAACACGTGAGAAGAACGTGATTCACAAATGAGAGGTCATTGTGGGAATGAGAGCGATGCGCCAAATTCCGGCAGCGTTTCGTAACTCGAGCAAGATTCGTAACTCGAGCAGAAATTTTGTTCGAACCGATGTTCGTAACTCGAAAAAATCGTAAGTGGGGCTGTTCGTAACTGAGGTACCACTGTCAAATACGTTCTGTGACCAAAAACTACATTTCCCACAATTATATTACCCGCGAAGTGACGGCATCTCAACACTGCAGTGCTTCCAGATCGATGCGATTTTCCCAATAAGTGTAATTGAGAAATACAAATAATGATCCCAAAATGTCCAGGAAGAGAAAAATCGATGCAGATGGAAGGGTGTTTCAAGAAAAATGGTAACGCGAATACATGTTTGTACTTCAAGGAGAAAAACCCGTATGTCTTTTGTGTTATGAAGCGGTGGCGGTTGTCAGAGTACAATCTCCGTCGGCATTTTGAGACCAAACACGGAGCTAAGTGCCAAAATTAGGCATAAAGAAAAACAAATTGCCAAAGAATTAAAAGGCAAACTACGATCGCAGCAGAATTTGTTCGCGAAAGCCACAACCACAAATGGCGCGGCAGAAAAAAAACTAGCGTTGTTGAGGCTGAAGAAATCGCCCGCGCTTCTGAAAGTCTTTTTCAGAGGGAGCATTTTTGAAGCACAATTGCTATTTTCACAGTTAGTTGATATTTCAAGTTTTGAACAAAGTACATGTGATATCTTTGATGCTATTTTTCTTTATTCACTTGGATAATTCATAATTTCATCGTTCATTGATGGAGTAATGTGGGTTTCATAACCTAACAAATTAAAAGGATTTATGTTATAATAACAGCAACAAGCAAACACATTAAATTCAGAGTTATTTAACGTTAAGGAGTAGTTACATTTATAGGTTACATATGGCCCTCTATCGGCAACGATTATGCTGATGTGTCCCACGGTGAAAATGAGTTTGACACCCCATGCAGTACTGTATCATACTGTATATACACTGTACTGTATATACTGCATATACTCTGTACTGTATCATACTGTATATACAGTATATACTCTGTACTGTATATACTGCATATGCTAGGAGTTCTATTACTACTGTCTGTCTCCACTAACACTAGGAGTTATATTACTACTGTCTGTCTCCACTAACACTAGGAGTTCTATTACTACTGTCTGTCTCCACTAACACTAGGAGTTCTATTACTACTGTCTGTCTCCACTAACACTAGGAGTTCTATTACTACTGTGTCCACTAACACTAGGAGTTCTATTACTACTGTCTGTCTCCACTAACACTAGGAGTTCTATTACTACTGTGTCCACTAACACTAGGACACTAGTACTGCTCTCTGTATTATCTATCACAGACTCACATACTCACCGTGTTCCTCTGAAATAGATTAATGTGTCTGTCATAAAATGATGATGCTGTCCAGTCTCTCTCACTCTGATCTGAGTCTGTTTGTCCCGTTCAGTTTCTCATATGATTCTGTTGGAGGTGGAGACTCCAGATTCAAGTTCATCTTCATATTTTAACAGATCGGTATCATACTGGCTATCTCCCTGTGCTGAATAACAGGACCAGAGTGGCTCATAGGTTAGTGCACATGTGTCAAACTCAAGGCACTCTGAGAACAGTGTAGCTGTAAATGTATACTTGGATATATACAGTAGAGGAACAGACCTGCCCTAAGAGTGTTGTACAGTCTGTTCATTGATGAACTGATCAGAGATCAGTCCAAACAGAGGGGGATGTTCAGACTGCAGGTTGAGGCCTGTGTCAGTGCTGTTTAACTGTGTACTGATGAACTGATCAGAGATCAGTCCAAACAGAGGGGGATGTTCAGACTGCAGGTTGAGGCCTGTGTCAGTGCTGTTTAACTGAGACACAGACACTGTTCAAAGCTTCTAGTCAAACCCAGTTAGAGTCAGTGAGCAGTGCTCTGAATCAGGACTCAACACTGGACTGGATTCCTGCTGTTCACACTAGAGCTACTGATATTTGGATCTGAGGTTTTCTCTACATCCACACAGACTGACTACATGATTATTACACTAATAACAAAGAAAACATATTTACATATTATAAAGTGATCCTAATGATCATATCATGTCATCATATAGCTCTGCCCTCCGCCCCTGTCTTGTGTCAGTTACCCTAGTCCCGCCTTGTTTCTATGGTTTCCCCATTGTCTGTCATGCCCCTGTACTGTGTTTCCCTGCCCCTTGATTATTGTTCTCACCTGTGTCTTGTTAAGTCCATTGGTTCACCATAACCGGTCACCGCGCTTCCTCATAATTGTGTCTGTATGTTTCCCTGTCCTCATGTAAGTCCCTGATGCGCTGCCACCTTGTATTCAAGTCCTGAATTGTGTTCGCTCTTCTTGTCGTATCGCTAGTCTAGTTGCTAGTATCGCTAGTTGTTTTGTTTGCTCAGTTTGTTTGGTTGTCTATGTCTCCTCGCTTGTTAGTTCTTACCGTTTATGATTCATTGCTCTGGTTTAGTGTTTATTCCCGGATGTCTATTATCTCTACCGTTTAACGTCAGTATTGTTTGTTTTCTGTTACTTCGTTTTGTGGTTTTGCCCTCAGAATTCGTTGTTGTCCTCCACCGTTGTTTCATTACTTTTATTAAACGCGTGCGATCCTGCACTTGCGTCAGTCCCGCCTCTCCGAGTCGTTACATCAGGATCATCAGGACTCCTCCTATCAGGACATCCACTGTCCAATTTACAGTCTGACAATTCAACCCCGGTATTTATAGCCCACGCTGGTCTCTTGTACAAACTTAATCTCTCCTTTATACATTTACATTTACATTTACGGCATTTAGCAGACGCCCTTATCCAGAGCGACTTACAAAAAGTGCTTCATTGTTTTACTCAGAACAAAATCTCTAGCTAGTTAGTTTAGGCTAAAATCAGGAAGAAACTTTAAGCAAAGATATTATTAGATACAGTCAGTATGGACGCCTAGATATACTCAAATATATACTTATATCGCTACCAAAGTCACGGCAGCGTGATGACAAGCGTTTGCGTCTGAACGTGCCGCCGTTCACAGATAGAGAGATAGAGAGATAACATTAGGAGACATGATCACAGATTATTCTCTCCAAAGGACAACAATCTGTGAACACGCAAAAAATCCCCATAGCACGTATAAGCATCGGAAAGACAAAGACAATTTTATGACAGACCCAAACAACATGCCGCAGCAGAAGAATGCGTTAATCAACCAGCCGTCTGATTATTTCAAGGAACAGTTCAACGTCACCCAATCATGCTTTGTTGGCGATGCTAGGGGGAAATCCACCGTGTTGCCCTCTCACGCTCTCTGCCCTGAGGAACACAATGGTGAACGAGGCTCTGCAAGCGGTTTTGTTATGCAGAGTGAACTTTATTGCCAACTCCAACGTGCCCCACGCCACCAGACAATATGCTCGTGTCATTCATGAGATCTCTGCTTAAAGGTAAAGCTCTGGAATGGGCTGACATCATCATTTCGAGCAGGATGGCAGAAGCCTGGACCGTTGCCAGATTCTGCCAGTTGTTACGGACCACGTTTGCTAGGGTTGCCATCCAGCCCTTCTTCCCCCGAGCAGAGAGTCCACTGAGGCCCACAATGCAGTTATGCCGCCCAAGGAAATTTTTTTTGGTGGGGGGGGGGGGCCTACGACCCAACGCCCCGAACCCTCAGGGCCCATCAGACTGACCCCATCAGTCATGTGGGGAGGATTAAGGGCCTGAGGGCTAGCTCCTCGGCTGCAGAGCTTCCTGGTGTCTCCATGGCTGCAGCGCCTCATGACGTCTCCTCGGCAGCAGCACTCCTTGACGACGGCGCCTCCAGGCCAGCCCGAGTGCAGAGGGCCCAGGAGAGGCCTGCACCCGTACCCTGGTGTTTCAGTGTATTTATTCCCCCGTCGTGTCTAGTCTTCCTTGTCGGTCGTTGTTTCTGGTTGTGTCGTATTTGCTTTATTTGGATATTGTTCTCCCTGTCACCGTGGTTCCTCATAATTGTGTCTGTATGTTTCACAACACCTTGTGTTCAGGTCCTGGTCGTTTGTGTTTATTAGCTTTGGTTTGTGTTCGCTCTTCTTGTCATATCGCTAGCCCTTATTGGTTGTTTTGTTTGCTCAGTTTGTTTGGTTGTCTATGTCTCCTCATTTGTTAGTTCTTACCGTTTATGATTATTTGCTCTGGTTTAGTGTTTATTCCCGGGTGTCTATTATCTCTGTACCGTTTAACGTCAGTAGTCTTGTTTGTTTTCTGTTTTGTGGTTTTGCCCTCAGAATTTGTTGTTGTCATCTCCCGTTGTTTCATTACTTTTATTAAACATGTGCAATCCTGCACTTGCGTCAGTCCCGCCTCTCCGAGT
Organism: Brachyhypopomus occidentalis; assembly: GCA_020368025.1. NCBI lineage: Eukaryota > Metazoa > Chordata > Actinopteri > Gymnotiformes > Hypopomidae > Brachyhypopomus > Brachyhypopomus occidentalis. Next base: position 3,018,804 of record JAGXOD010000107.1, read on the forward strand.
CGTTACATCAGGATCATCAGGACTCCTCCTATCAGGACATCCACTGTCCAATTTACAATCTGACACTTCAAACCAGATATTTTTACCCCACGCTGCTCTCTTGTACAAACCTAATCTCTCCTTTATATCACTACCAAATGTCTCAGCAGCATGACGTCACCATCTGCGTCTGAACGTGCCGCCATTCACAGATAGAGAGATAGAGAGATAACATTAGGAGGAGACAAAAACATGATCACAGATTATTCTCTCAACAGGACAACAGTCTGTGAGCACGCAAAAAATCCACATAGCACGTATAAGCATCGGAAAGACACACACAATTTAAGCAGTGAGAGGCGTGTTCATCCAGACAGGGGCGGGGAAGGGCAGAGGCCTGGCACAAGTTTTGTGTCAAAGTTCACGGTGGAAGCGAGAGCCGTCCACAGACAGTCTCTATGTGGGGAAAGGTAACCAAGACGATGACTTTCAGGGAGAGTTTAGTTTGGGCCCCAATGTAGATAGGCGAGAATGAAAATTTAGCGAGAAGCCCGTCCAGTTTGAGCACGAGAAACTCCTCCCAACTGATCCAACTTCGCCTGTAGAGCTGTGAGCCTCTCCATGATCTAATCCATGCTTTTACTAACAGTCACAGTCTGCATTCCAACAGCTCTACCCATCGCATCAATCATGTTGGGCAATTTCTGTGGGCGTTCGATGACTGACCCCACTCTTTTAATTTCCCGATACACCAGGGCAACGCCTAATCCAATCATCAGAAACCCAAAGTTCCAAATAAATACACGTCCTCAATGTCTTCCAGGGAGAGAGGCGCGAGACACAAACCACGCCACGTCCCCCACGAGTCAAGAACGTGTCCAGCTGAGGACGTTCCGTCCGGACATGCGGGTTCTCCCGCCCCATGACTCCTCATGGAAAAAATAGTATCAATTATGTTGAGAGACCACTTAATCAATTCCATAGTTCTTATTTGAAATTCGAAGAGCAGCGTCAGGGTTCTGAGACGAGACAGAGAGGCTAAAAAAATAAACGGGGGGCAGGGAGTGCAGGAGCCAGAAGAAGCTCCAATCACACTTTCTGCTGGTTCCTCAACGTCACACCAAAGACTTCATCTCTATGCGCTTATGGCGGCTCCCTGCCCGCATCGTGAAGTGTTCCTAGTATTTAGTTTTTATCATTGTTGTTCGTGTCTTTTATTGTAGGTAGAGTTTCTGTTCTCTGTTGTAGTTTTACTAGTGAGTTATCTCCAGTGTTGTGTATGTTTTCCCTCTGCCTGGCTTTTCGTGTCGGTTATTTGTTTAGTTCCCACAATAAATACATTCATCTCCTGCACTTGCGTCCCGCGTGCCAGGTAAAACGTTACAGAGTCAGTTTCCTTTCGCGTTTGTGGTGTTACCTACAGTGATCGGACAAAAAAGGAAAAGTGCAGATCACTTGCACATGAATTGCTAAAATCCGAATAGCTTGACAGCGGAAATAAGTTGAACTCACACCTCTCTCCCACACCACCACACCACTACTTAAACAACTCAACTAAACTCACACCCCTCTCCCACACCACTACTTAAACAACTCAACTAAACTCACACCCCTCTCCCACACCACCACACCACTACTTAAACAACTCAACTAAACTCACACCCCTCTCCAACACCACCACACCACTACTTAAACAACTCAACTAAACTCACACCCCTCTCCCACACCACCACACCACTACTTAAACAACTCAACTAAACTCACACCCCTCTCCAACACCACCACACCACTACTTAAACAACTCAACTAAACTCACACCCCTCTCCCACACCACCACACCACTACTTAAACAACTCAACTAAACTCACACCCCTCTCCCACACCACCACACCACTACTTAAACAACTCAACTAAACTCACACCTCTCTCCCACACCACCACACCACTACTTAAACAACTCAACTAAACTCACACCTCTCCCACACCACCACACCACTACTTAAACAACTCAACACTCCCACACCACTACTTAAACAACTCAACTAAACTCACACACCCCTCTCCCACACCACCACACCACTACTTAAACAACTCAACTAAACTCACACCTCTCTCCCACACCACCACACCACTACTTAAACAACTCAACTAAACTCACACCCCTCTCCCAAACCACTACGTCACTACTTAAACAACTAAACTCACACCCCTCTCCCAAACCACTACGTCACTACTTAAACAACTCAACTAAACTCACACCCCTCTCACAAACCACCACGCCATTACTTAAACAACTCAACAAAACTAAACTCAACTAAACTCTCCTACTCAAACAATACAGAAACATTAGTCTTGTTCATAATCCTCTCCAGCTTCTTTATGTTGGCGAACAACTTCATAAACTTCACCATGAATTACTCTTATTTCAGAACTAAATATTGTACTTCTGGTTTAATTTGAATATGACACTGAGATAAAGATTAAATAAATTCTACTTAAAGGATTAGTAGGTGAAACCCCTCCATAATTGGTGCTCCTGCGTGAGGGAGATTTCTGGCTCAACCATATTTGCACATCAACCATATTTTCATATCACGGGCTTTCAGCCATTAGAATAGGACGATCTCCAAACTCGCCAGAAGAGGGCGCCTTAACGCTTCCTACGGAGGAATGTTAATTCTTGGTAATTTTACAGTTTGGTGAATTTGAGGTACATATACTGTTCTTCAGTTGATTGCTCAATGAATGTGAGTTGTAGAAGTGAAACAAATTAGAACAAGTAATTTGTTTTACTAATACAACTCACATTCATTGAGCAATCAACTGAAGAACAGTATATTTACCTAAAATTCTTTTAACCTCTTAATATATCCCATAATCTCATTGGAGCTCATCTACTCTCACCTGGAAGCAGAGGTTGGTAGAGTAGCCAAAAACTGTACTCAAGTAAAAGTACTGTTACTTCAGAATAATATGACTCAAGTAAAATTAAAAAGTAGTCATCCAAATAATTACTTGAGTAAGAGTAAAAAAGTGCTTGGTGGAAAAACTACTCAAGTACTGAGTAACTGTTGAGTAACATGTGATTAACACAAATTCATCCAATCAATAAAATAAATCTTAATTAATTAATTACAAAATAGCTTACATTAAAATAATCCAGGTAAATTCAAGTACTTCGATTAAAATAATAAAATCGACAAAATAATAATAAATAAAAAAGAAACAAAGCACGAGTAACACAAATTTACAAACCTTTGTACTTTTTCACCAGGATCTGCAGGCAGAACTAGAACACAATACACATTTCATGCATAGATGCAACTCACAAGTGCTTTAGAGAATAAATATAAAATGAGGTAATGAAATAATAAAATGACATTTGAAAGACATGCATTGGAGCTGTTGAATGTAATTTGAAAGATATGCATCCAATGGCTTTATATTAGTGATAGGCCCATTTTATTGTAGCTCACAGCTAGTATGGTTCAAATGCACATCTTCAGTTTTTCTGACAGGTGAAATGACTGAGCCAATCATAAAAATTACTGTCTCAGTCTGTTCTATATAGAGAAACATTTTATGTCCATACTGTTTGTTATGATGGCAAATTGGATGTTTATGCCAGTATACAAGAAAGCTACAACTCGGAGAACTTGGAGATACCCAGTGCCACAGTCTGTCAATGGAAGTTTGGGATTTTATTAGTTCCCAAAGAACAGTGGCCAGCAATGACAAGACATAGTTTATATTGCATGTAACAAACAATAACTCATAACTCAGTGAATCAACAAAGTATAAGTCTATCTTGTGATATAAATATATATAGGTCCAGTTTTAAATTGCTAACAAAATGTTTACATATCTGCAAAACCTGAAAGTTAATTGATGTTGTAATGCTCGACATTATTTAAAATGAAAAATGTTTTGTAAACGTATACATAATTTGCTGTTCCAGAAAAAGTCTATACAGACTACCTGATGCAGTAATTTATTTGCCAACATATTTGCACCTGCAAGTTTTGTATTAGCTTTGTAAATGAAAGCCCTTATTTAAAAACGCCTATTAGACATTTACACGTGGCACCTTATATCCCACCACCACCCCGCCCCTTGCTCCAGTCCTACGATGGAGTAACATAATAACGATAACATGGGACTATAATACGGCTAGACTACATGACGTTGAAATACCCTGCAATCCTTTCCACAAGTTTGTGCGAAATGACACTGTCGAAGCAATCACGTTACAAAATGAACCAATCACGAGTGGTCGGGAGCGAATAGGTTCATCATGACCAAACATATCGAAATCGCGGAGTAAGAGCAGATGCTAGTGTGAAAACATTCCGAATTCATATTTGTACTACAGTGACCCCTCTAGCTTTCAGTTAGCAAAAATAATTAAAAAAACTTTTGGAGCGCGTAGTGATACGTTGTCCGTCGGGAAACATTGATTTTAAAGTTCCTATGTTGCTGTGACGCATTATGGTGAATTGAGTTTCTCTGATGTAGCCTGCTAGAATAAATTAAAGGAGATAATATTCGTTTTGATAATGTGAACATGAATTAGATTTTATAATACCCATCAAATTGTAACCAGACGGACAGTGATAAAAAATCCACCAGTTACGCAAATAACAATACCTAAAAACTCTACATTTACCACGCCTAAAATCTACTACATTTCCCAGGAATCCTACCGAGCTAGCGGTCCGTCCAAGAATCTTACACAGGAAACATGAGTTTCAGGTGGGCGTCAAATTTAGTTAGCTAGCTGTAGCGTTGTAGCGTCATTCATATTTGGTGTAGTGTATTTTTCTGAGGTCGTATATAATTCGTGGTTGGTTACAGTTCTGAACTTTAGAAGCATGGCTTATGCGAATTGTTCATTGACGGTGAACAGACAAATGCTGGACCCCAGCTTTGAAAGTTACAGGCTCTCCTTAGACTCAATTCCATGCTACACAGTACAACTGGATGCGGGTGAGGAGAATAAAGCTCTTATTGAATCTTAATGCCAGCTGTCAGTTAAATTATGATGTTTTTGATGTCTCATGCTGTAACGATTGAGCCAGAAGTTCCAGTTCCAGTTGCGAAAACTCTGCGACACGTTTGTTTTGTTTTATTCGTTCAAATGAGCAACTACGTTGAACTACTCGTTCAAACTTAATAACTATGTTGTTAAGTTATGCACAAAAAGTATTTTTGAATAAATCAGTGATATCACGTGTTGGCGGACGGTCACGTAGTTCGTCATGTGTCATCTGCATCATATTCAGCTATAGTTAAAAATCATGACCTGAGTTGCATCTGTCTCTCTCTCTCTCTCTCTATATATATCTCTCTATCTCTATAGCTGTGGCTGAGGTTAAACTTAAAGACACTCAATATACCCTGGATCATATGAAGGCATTTGGCATGTACAATTACCTCCACATTGATCCTTGGTATGAAGAGAGTGTTTACTTTGTCGACTGCAAGGGAAGGGTGCTCAATTTGACAGTCACATTGGTAAGTCTTCAAAGTCTTTTAATACTAAGTCAATACTAAGAACAATACCCCATTCATAACTTATTTGAAAATGTCTTTAAAATACTATCCATCCAAAGATTTTATTGAGCTGAGCAATGTTAATTCTATTTATTTTGCAATCCAAGAATGGCCCTTGTTATTTTAAAGTCCTCTCGGTGGCTTTTGTGAAGGCGGTGTTACAGTGAGCTGGACTGGGCATCATTGAATAATTAACATTTCAATCTCACTTCGTCAGTGCTGTAAGACGCTAAAAGGCATTTTCTTATAAAACGTTCACAAACAGGGTTTGATTTACCACAGTTGTGTGACTGTGTTAATTTGATCTCACCACTAGAGGGCGTACTACCTTCATGTTTGTTTGCTGGTTGTTGGTAGAAATCGCAGCATTGCGAAGCTGTTGCGTTATGGTAGACTCGCAGAATTCGCTTCTGTTACTGTTGATGTTACTTGTGTGTGTGTGTGTGTGTGTGTTTTGGTGCAAATTATCTCTTTATTAGCCTAAGTTAAAGCTCATGGGTATTTCCTACAAATCTGCTTCAAATCTGTTGTGCTTCAATTTCTCACGATAAGCCCAACTGACAGCTTCCTTGTTTGTTGTCGAATTATTATCCACATGCTTCGGATGTACAGCAGTGCATTCCCTTAATGTAAATATCAATAAAGTTCACATGGTCAGCTGAAGTGCAGGAAATAAAGTTTTAATGGGAGTTCGGCAGGGCTCTTGTTCTGCTTTATTGTCTCTTTTTCATGGTTGGCAGTTTCATGTTATTCTGAAATTGCTCTCAGCAGCTAATAATTGCTGTGATTATGTCCTAATTACCTCTCTGCTCACGAGTTTGTTTATGCTCCTGACGGTTGCCAGGGCGCTGACCACGGCAAATTTTGTACACTGTGAAAAATCACAGTTATTGAAGACATAAAGGAGAACTGAGCAGAAAGGTGAAAAGTGAAGCAGATTATGCCTGTGTTCTCCATGGCAACTAAAGCTCAGCAGAGTGTCTCTTCTTCTTCTTCTTCTTCTTCTTCTTTTTTGATAGTTTGATTGACATGTAATGCGTGTGTTTTTATATAGGCCTACTGTATATATTTTCCTTTTCCCTCACACCCCTCAACAAACTGGACTAAGTGCTCCACTGAATCTCGCAACTTAGAAAGATGTGATTGGCTTGATGAAGAAAATGGCACACGTAATTCTTCCCTATTGTGAATTTGGGTATCATCAGTCATTTAGCACTTGGCAGAGCAGGGCTTTAACCACGAGCCTCATTTATCCCAGCCAAATACCAAAGATATTAGCATGCTAAAGTGCTTCAGCCTAAACGCAACCTCACCAGCACTCCTTGGTTCTTGTAGCCAAAGCTGGACCTACGTGTAGCACTCGTAATATGCCTGTCTTCCACCACCATCTGTATATCCCATTTTCAAACTGACCAATCAGAGTCTTCCTGAGGGGGTGGGGCGGAGAAAGGCTGTGCACACCTCCGGTTCGGAAAGCCGGGGGGGGGGGGTCGCTGGTGGTGACCGGGTTTCCTCCGCTGCTCGTAGGACACCGCCCTGGGGAAGCCGAGGGAGGTGTTCCGGATGGACCTCGAGGCCGGCTCGGTTGAAGGCGAGCGGCTTTGCGCCTCCCTCAGCCTGACGTCAGCGACGTGGGCCGCCTTGTCGGACGGCGCCGGAACCCTGATCCTTCTGCGCACCAGCAAGAGAGGAGAGAGCTCCCACCTAAAATGGGAGGTGAGAGCTAAGCCTCCTATATACATATACACACACACACTGTATATATAAACATCATTGTTTTATATATGAATTATATATAAAATTTATATTACATTATATATATATATATATATATAATGAGGGGGGGGGGGCAGGTGCATAACGTTTAGTGACTTTGTCACTCACACTTGGTGAAAATGTCGATGAGGACCATTTAAACGCAGTGGGAATTAAATCAGAGGCATCAAAAAATTGTAACAGGGCTGTCTGCTTTTAAATGAAACGCGGCCGCTGCTGATCGTTTTCTGTGTCGCATGTAGATCAGCTTGAGACTCTTTTGAGGTCTTAGCTTTCAAGATCTCAGATCACAGGAGGTGAGCACTGAGCGCACTTAAGAACCCTAGGATGTGTAGCTTTTGAATCCATGCTAATCCTTAAGCAATCTCTCCGGATAGACTTTGCTCTGCTCGCTGAATGTGGAGTTTTTCCCCCTCATTTCATCAGTCCGTATGGCCGCCTGTAGCTGTGTCTATGTGAGGTTGTCATTGTGTGGCTATTTGTCTTGACCCAACATAGAGGCTGGCGGTGTTGTCTTTTCAGATAGTCACTTGCACACACTGTCCTTGGTCCTACACGGTCTTCACTGTCCTCAACAATGACTGCAGCTTCACTAAATGAAATATTTCATAACTCACTCCAGTCACTTCTGATCAGAAGTCCAGCAGAAAGCACTGACTGGGCAAGAATAACCTCCGTCTGTTCTGGACCGGCAGACAGGGTCCTCTCTGTGTCTTATGTAGACTCGCTGTTCTGGCCTTGTCAAGCAGAACGGCCTTGCCACGCTTTTGACTCTCTGGCTTTCGCAGCCCGTGTTCAGCGAGCGTCTTGGAGAGCCTTTCACCATCCTGCACAGCGCCTGCCACGTCCAGGCCGGCGTCCACGCCGTCGAGCTGCTCCTCCTGCGGCTCCAGAAGGACCCGGCCGACACCCGGGGCAGCGGCTTCTCCACCTCGCTGGAGTGGCTGACGGTCGCCAACTCCGCCGGTGAGCGCCTGGCAACACGGCCTCTTCCTTTAACCGGCTAAACGCCGTTACACCTGGGAGTTCTGGTTCAACCTACGCTGAGCAGAGCTCGCTGTATCCAGTGCGGCTACAACTCCTGAGGTCCGCTACACTTTGGCGTAGTCGGCTCATGGCTCCAGGGTTCTTCGGCAAAAACGAGAGTTTTTTTTTGTTCTTTAACGTGTTCAGGTCTGGAAAAGAAGTATGAAGTGAGGAAGAAGAGGCTGATGAAGGGCAAGTCGGTACCCCACTATGCTGCTTTGGAGCCCCAGGGGAAAGGGCTGATGGTGGCCTCTGAGAAGCCCTTCGTCTTTGAGCAGGTGGATGGAGTTCCACTGGGGGAATCTCCTGTGGAGCCCATGGAGGTGGACAGCTCAGGTGAGTCCAACCTCCCCCCAGCTCTTTACATTATACGGTTTACATTATACTATTCGGCATGCCATATCAGATCTACAAAAGATATACAACCGTGATACGGCAAGTAAGACCACCTACTAATCAGATATTAAACCTTCGTGCAGGGATTCATTCATGAGAGGAATAGTGTTTTAGGACTTGAAGATAATTGTAACAGTTATTTATTTATTTTTTTTTAAATCAGTGTGCTTAATTCGGCCAGATGCACCAGCTGCACGATGTGTTACTATTGTCCGCATGACTTCAGGAAATGAATATTCTGCTGGTCATGTATTTTTTTTTTTGTGTCATACTGACGCCTCCTCCACATTATTCCTTACTAAAACCGTCTCAGATCCAGATGTCAATGTGGACCTTTTCTTTAATAGGACGAAGGAGGGGATCGAATGGGGGAAAGACAGCACAGTGTCTCTCGAACACCCGGTGCAGGGTAGTAGGTCTCTTCAGTGCTGTCAGACAGGCCCCTTTAACAAGCTAACATGATCGGTTGGAGTGGATTCATGTCCAAACTTTGACCTAGGAAAAAGAATGTAGAAAATCTTTTTGAATGCTTTGTTTTTATGTAAATTTTACGTATGTAAAAGTCAATGGCAGCACCTCCAGCGGGCAGCCATCTTGCGCATGTCTGAGTAACAAGCCACTTTTTCATTAGCCGCCAATTTCTCCTGACGGTGGAAAAGTGGCACACACTGCTGAACAACTGTAGCAGTGTGCGCATTTATCCATTTCACATCACGTCCTTTTGAGCACTGTGTGAAACGGTAATGTTAATTTCCTCGTTTTATAAGAACTGGAGAGATCTCCAAGGATCTTGAGGTACCATATTTTTACACATTGTCCCTGAGTCGGTATCCATAGAAACTACAGAAGGAATCACACAGATGGGAAGCATCAAAACAAAGCGCTAAAATTTGAGACGAGGTGAGACGAAGTGAGAGGTCCGTGTGGATTTCCTTTGGTTTGGGGTCTATTATTCGTTTACTTCATTTTTCCAGGTCGCTCACTCTCCCAACAGAACATGAGATGCTCGAAAACATAACGTTAAATTTGCTCTTACCAGGACGTCTTACCAGAACATTGCTCTTCATCCAGAGTATGTCTGAAGTCTAAAACATATTAGCGGGCGTAAGGGAGAAGGACACTTCTAGGTAAGCTGTGGGTCAGGGACTTGTAAGTGCGTGAGATGTTGTGTAGTTTATATGAAGTAGACAACACCATGCTCACCACACAGAAGCAGAATCCCTGCCCTCTGTGCTTCATGGGGGGCTTCAGGTGAAACGTTCCCCCTTCATTTGAATTTCAATCCATCTCATTATGTCCTAGCCTAGACCAGAAATTTAAAATACCACATAAGTACCATCTAATATTTTTAAGGTATATGTACCAAATGTAAGCTGAAAATGTTTAATTTTCAAGCATATTGCAGTCTTTTTAGTGTAGTATAATTGGGCCTGAACAGCTTGAGGTAGATTCTCCTGTGGACCAGGTGACTAATGTTTCCTTTCATATATGGAAACTAATGGATGATGTTTTTCTGCGTTCATGTGTATTTTGCTGTACCTTCTTTGAAAAGGCTTTGGGTTCTCCAAGATCTCTGCAGAGATGCATTAGGCACCCCAGTCAGAGCGCTGGGGGAGGGGTTGAGTGAGAGAAGTTAACGTGTACATGAACTAGTACACACAAAAGACTGCAGGAGATGTGGAAACACACACACACACACACACACACACACACACACACACACACACACAGTCACGTCATGGTTCCTCCAGCTCTTAGTCATACTCAGACCGGGATTGTGCTTTAGTTGACTGGATCATCAACAAACAAGGAAAATGATGCTCCAGCTGTTTCTGTGGCCCACTTTCTCACTCCACTTATCTCTGTGCTGCCTTGGGGAAAATTGCTCCAATTTCAGTAATAAGCTTTTGCCGGAGATGATAAGGCTGTAGGTGTATGTGAGTCAACCCCCAATGGAGTTTTTCTTTATCTCTCTCTCTCCCTCACTCTCTCTCTCTCTCTCTCTCTCACTCTCTCTTAATATATTTCTTTATCTTTCTTTTTTCCTTTTCGCTAACTCCTGTTGTGTCCGCACGGCGACAAAGATCTGTTGTTGCCATTCTAGTCCACTTTTCTCTAATGGAAGAACGGTTGCCATGCTGCGTCTTGCCCACCTCAGGAAGTCCCGCGTGACACGGGCCGCGCTCCTCCTGATCTTCTCCAGAAGCTCTCTGCGCGCTAGGTGCTCGATGGTCTAAACGAGGAAGCCGCGCGGCCTTGAGCTTCTGCTGTAACGAGAGCATTGTGTGATCAGAGCCTCTGGAAGGGTCTCTGCTGCGTCTCACCTGGCCGTGGGCATGCATTTGTAACAGGCTCGGAGATGAATGAAACAGATGGACCTGCCAAGGCCACTTAAGAATGTTAGGAACAATTACAATGAAAAGGATGTGTGTATGTGTGTGTGTGTGTGTGTGTGTGTGTGTGTGTGTGTGAGTGAAGAGAGAGAAAGAGAGCTAGACAAAGAACACGAGAGCACGAGTGAAGAAGGATTATGCAGAGATGCGTTCATCATTCATCAATAGGCCACCTGAGTGTTCATATGCATGTACAAGATGAAGGTTCACAATGAAGGTTCACAATGGGGCCCTCGTGTCCCAGTCATGGGACTGGGCCCTTGTTGTTGTGTGCCGGCTCAGCCCGGGCAGCTCTCGGTAAGTCACGGTGTGAGGCCTGTGCTAAACTGCCCCTCACGTTGCCCCACACTGCCCCTTTCATGCTGTTGTTCTCACGTCCTGTCGCTAGAACCCGTCTACGTCTGGCAGCAGACGACCGAGGACGTCACGGTGTGCGTGCGTCTCCCCGAGGGCACCGGCAAAGGCGACGTGCGTGTCGAGCTGTCTGCGGACAGGCTGTGCGTCGGCTTGAGGGATGGCGAGCCCCTTCTGCAAGGTCCCCTCTTTGCCCCCGTGGACGCCGAGGCCAGCACCTGGACTATCGGAGACGACAAGAGGTGGGAGAGAGACGGCGTGACGCTGAAGTGTCTTAAACATCCACCCTCATCCAGAGTGAACCCCGTCCTCTGGCCGGGCTGGTGCGGGCGCATCCTTCCAGTCCACCACTAGAGGGCGCTAGCACAAGACGGCTTGCGGGGGGAATAGCTAGTCTCACCTTTATTAGAAATAGCAGAGAAGGGGATGGACTGCTGAAGTGTCTTATTGCCCAGTAAATGCGAAGGAAGAATATCAATGAGCCTGTACGCTGCTCCAACTAAGAGATGGAGTTTTGTAATTGGCCTCCACTAGTGTTTGTGCCATTGTTGGAAACACTAGTAATTGTGTCCCTTAAAGTATTCTGTAAATCGATAGAAGAAAAACACCACAAACGTGCCCATGCTGTGAAGAAATCTACCACAGGCTCTTTAGAAATCGATTCACTGAGAGTTTTTGTATGCAACTAAATGTGCCTGCTTTTGTGTCCCGGTTAAAATGATTGTGACATCAATCAGTCTTTGGTGATTCAATCTTCATTCTTCGGTGTGTATTTAATAAGCGTGTATGGCAATGGGTCTAGGTGTACGGTTGTCTATTTGTGTGTGTGTGTGTTTGTCTATCAAGGTGAACTTTCAGCGTACCTCTGTTTTTCTCTTCCAAGTTTTTTTTTTGTTTTTTCTTGGTTTCACAGAAAACCAAAAGCTGTGTGTGTGTGTGTGTGTGTGTGTGTGTGTGTGTGTGTGTGTGTGTGTGTGTGTGTGTGTGTGTGTGTGTGTGTGTGTGTGTGTGTGTGTGTGTGTGTGTGTGTGTGTGTGTGTGTGTGTGTGTGTGGGCGTGTGTGTGTGTGTGTGTGTGTGTGTTGTGCCCAGCCTGGAGGTCACCCTGCAGAAGAGCGGTGATGGGCCGCTCTGGTCTGAGCTGGTGCCAGGGGACCGGAGGGGTCGGTACCTCCCGGACGAGGAGCAGGCCGCACGGGTTCAGCAGGGACTCGCTCACCTCACCGCAGACGATCCGGTCAGTCCCCTCAGTCTCTGTCTCTCTCTCCCTTCACGTCCGTGTGCTGTTCTGAGCTCCATCTACACTCGGTGAGGAAAGTTGAAGCCACACCCCCAAAGAAGTGTGACGGTAAATGCAGCGGAAGCTCCGCCTCCATATTTGCACTGCATGCAAACATTATCAGCCAATGGGCTGAAAGTGTGATCTAACGGCCTGTGGCGTTTCGAGGGCGGCAGCCTCAAAGATGCACAGCCAAAACATTAGCTGCAGGGGAGGTCGACCTTTGACCCCATGCTACAGCTGTACTATGACCGCAGTTCTGATGTTCAGCTGCCAGTGCTTGCTCAAACCCGTATTGGGGCTTGATCGACCAATCAGAACTGAGTATTCCACAGAGCTAAGTAATAAATAGCTTTAATAGCACATTCCACTTATATCAAGCCCTTTGGGATGAGTTCAGCATTGAGCTGCTTGAAGTGCTGATGGCTGCACAGGCTATGGGTAGTCGTGGTAACGTGGTGTGTAAACGGGGGGGGATTTTTTTGGTTACTATAAATCCATACACTGATGGGCTATGGTGGTCAGAACATCAGACCTCAACGTTCTCAATCCAAACACAGATACGTTTCCACTCAGTTCCTGGATTCAGACGCCTCATTTCTCTTTCTGGATCAGTGCTGATCCCCTCTGTTGACCTCCATCCTGCAAGCTACGTTGTCTTTTCAGAATGCTGACCCAGAGAAAGACAAGCCCCCTTGTAACGCCCAGGAGCTGGAGGACTGTGACAGGTTTCCAGAGGACAGCTCGACGCTAATGCGATTTGATGGCACCACCCTGAAGCCCACCCATGTGGTAAGGCAATGCATTTGTCTCCCGCACCATTTACTTAAAAGAAAACTTGTCCAACTAATCAGAGATTCGAATTCATCTCTAAAGAATCAGAGATTATCTTTCATTTCACGGTATCCAGGCCCAGATGCTCCTCATCGCGTAAATATGTGAAGGTTCTGACAAATCACATGTCAGATGAGTAATATTTTATGCTGCCAACTCTGAACCCATAAACACATGAATGTTTTTCGACCGTGAGGTAACCTAACCAATTGTCTTCAATTGATCCCTTGTTTTCTGATGTTTACTCAGTGTTAATGTCAGGGGCTTATTGCATGTTTGCTGGTTGTCCTCAAACACACTCCGAGGTAGTAGCTTTGCCATGGGTTACGTCGGAGGCAATTTTGAGCTTCTGTGCCCTTTCTAAGTAGCTGCAGCTGTGCTAATCAAAAGATTGCTGTGACTTTTACAAAAGGATATGTTCTGAATTTTAAATGCTATGACTCATCTAGACTTAAATCTGTGGAGGACCTTGTCTTAATAGAACACAGTGAACTCCAGACAGTTTGTTCTAAGCAGTAGGCAGTCAGTAAACCGTCACATAGGCAGTAATTTGAACTGCACAGACTTTCCATATTGTGTCATTTGAGAATGTGTCCGTTTACACCTAAAGGGTGTATGAAACCAGATTTTTCTCAGAGATGGCACATTGTCTTGGGTGAAAAATCCCTTTATATAGTGTGTATTAAAAAAAACCCACTTTTTAAAAAAACTGTTTTACTGTTACCTCTATTGGAAGGACACATTAGTCTATTATGACAGTAAACAAGACGAGCAATAAAACTTTCAAGGATTATGTGTGCAAAAGGGTTTCACGAGTGCTCCGCTGGTTTTGTTGCTGATGTTTCATAATTAGTTTTTCTTTTCCTATGTTGCATCTTCTCAGAGAATCTGCGTGTTTAGTTGTATCAACTAAGTCGTATTTAGACTGATTCCTGAAGTGCAAGACATCACCATTATGTAAAACAGACCTGACATCAGACCAAGTCCCGAGGTTTTTGCTTTACGTCGTCCTTCCTTGCTCGTCTTCGGTATTACGACGGCGTTTTCCGTGGTTTTTCATGCTTAATGCACCTTTTGTGCATGGCGCATGATGGAGCAGCCCATTGAGAGGGGAAGGAAGGACCCTCCTCCCTTCCTCTGGCCTTTCACGCCATCTCCGATATCATCGGTCCATCTTTCCAAATCACTCGCTTTGATGCGCAAAGAGAAACGCGCTGACCTTTCTCCGAGCATGCATGCTCCCGGACTCGGCTCCGCACGCCTCAGATCTGCCGGAAAAGCTGCCCCCGAGGCCTCCCCGCCATGTGCCGATTGCTCATTTGTGTCTCTCAGCTGGACCCGGGAACGGAGATGAAAGGTCTCCGACTTCGCGGCCTCTCCTCCCAAGAGCGCCGTCTCTCGCACACATGACTCACACCTGCCGTTTTGAATCGAGCTGTGGCGGCTACTGGTTTAGGGGAAAAAGGGTTTGACATTTTACTGTAGATCCTCTCGAATCAAGTTCAGCCGCCACTACAGATGGAGGACGTCTCATTAAGTTCTGATTGCATGTCATCAGAAAGAAGGACTCCGAGTTCTTTTCCACATGAGCCTGTCGCTTATTGTCCAGAAAGGTAAAGACGCAATGTCACAACACGAAGAAACAACACTTCCTTTGAAACAACACACACGGTTTAGGACAATTCCGTGCCCTTTTTCCCCCCCGCTCAAATATAGGCACCGCACTTGGCAATTAAACTTAATTCCATGACTCGCTCCTGCAAGGTGTTGGAAAGAGCCTTTGAAAATAATGAAGCAGGTCGTGGGCCTTTTATTTATTTAGAGACGTGTTTCATTATCGGCCCTCTTGTTCTTTACGTTCTTCCGGTCGGAGTTGACACCACGCATGGGGTGCTCAGGAAAAGTCAGCCCTGTCCACGCCTCTCTGTGCAAAGCCGGAGACGGGCCGCGGTTCCTGCATAATGATGCTGTGGGTTGGAGCTGCCCTTATGTTCTTGTCTGCCACTCGTCTTGCCATGGTAGCTTTGCATCGGAGCCGCGATTATGTAAATTTCCACCTTTTGCTCTGTTTTTCCTCTGGTCGTTTCTTCCACATCTTAACGTTGCGTCAGAGACCTTTTTATTTCTTTTTGTGATTTACCTGTGCTGCTGGAACGTGCCTGTTAAGTGAGGTGTCCTTCAGAAAGTGGAGCACAGGACAGTTGGAATGGAGTCCAGAACTCCCAGGCCAAGATCAGTCCCGTCAAGTCCAAACCCCACACCAAGCTCATGTTGGCAGAAGTGAATGAGCTTCCTTGACTGTCTAGGCAGATGTGAAGAACCTCTAATACGCCCTTAGGCATTTTATGCTAGCCACTGCCTGTGGTTGTCCAGCTGATGCTCGTTATCCAACACTTCCGGGCAGGCCGGGACCGCACACTCGCTCCCCCTAGGGGAGGAGAGGTTCATGGGGCGGCTCTCGAGCGTTGACTCCTTGGTTCGCGCCATCACGTCGGCATCATGCCAAAAATTACAGCTACAGCACCATTCTGAGTCCCATCGTCAAGTTATTTGGATTCATCGGTTTACGATATGTTTACTGTTTTTTATATCGTTTCTCTGAGCAGTTATAAAATAGTTATTGTTGCTGTTGTTGGCGTTGTTGTTTTGAACAGATGTGGAAGGGCTGAGGTCAGATAATTAGCTTACTGCGCATATTATGAAGGGCCAGAGTTTTGTGCGCACGCTTGCTTATGCTAACGTATTTCTGCTCCCCTATCGCCAGGTGAACCTCGGCAGCAACCAGTACCTGTTCACGGCGGACACGAGCCCGTCCGAAATGCCCGCTCTCTGCTTGCGGCACGACGTGGACGCCTTGCTGTGGCAGCCACGGCCCGATCGCCCCGACGACGCGTGGGAGCACGTCGCCACCTTCAACGCGCTGGGTGAGTCCAGCGGCCACCTTCTCCCTCCTCCTCTTCCTCTTCCTCCTGCTGATCCTACTTACCTGCTGCCGGATCCACAGCTCTTTGTGTCTGAACGTGTAAATGTTGGTGGTGGAACCGCAGCTCCACTTAAGGCTGGTGGTTACTGACGGCCAGTCTGGAAACCATCTGTGAGGAGCCTCCTGGCACCTTCATGCTCATGCGTGATGTCTTTAGTAGCCGTTCTATTTTAATCTGTTAGGATGGAGCACAGTTTGGTTCACAAGCTGATCAGAGTCCAGAAAGCTTTCGTAATTTACCTTAGGCTAATCCATTTCATTATGATGTCATTGTGTTTGTCTTTTCTTCTGCTCTGCCTTCATACATTCTTCTATTTTTGTTTTCACCAACAGGGTCAAAACATAATGCGGTTATCCAACAGTAACCGTCAATGTGTGGAAGCGTAATTGCCCCATTAGTTACTTAGTTACTCACAACCAATGAATCAAATTAAGTTTAGTCTAGACACACCCAGGCTTGATTACTGTCAACCTAATTAAAGCTAGATCACTTAAGTAGATCTTCTTAAATTAATCACTTAAGTAGATCTTCTTCAAGGTCTGAAGAAACAGTACATTATGTTGCAGTCAAAAGAAATTTTGGTTATTGA
This sequence comes from Brachyhypopomus occidentalis, assembly GCA_020368025.1. Lineage (NCBI taxonomy): Eukaryota > Metazoa > Chordata > Actinopteri > Gymnotiformes > Hypopomidae > Brachyhypopomus > Brachyhypopomus occidentalis. Next base: position 3,035,966 of record JAGXOD010000107.1, read on the forward strand.
AATGTGCCTGGAAAAGATTACAAATCCATTTCTAAGATCTCTGGCAATCTAGCAAACCACAGTGAGATTCACTATCTCCAAAGGGAGAAAATTTGAAACAGTGGTAAATCTGCCAAGAATTGAGAGTTCCAAAATGTTTTTCCTTTAATTAGTGAAAAAATCATTTAAAAATTATGGGCTTGTATATGTTCTTGACATACTTCTCACACATTTTGTATAAGGTCCTTCAAATTGTTTATTGTGATGCATGTGCTAACGTGGAGGAGACACTAGAAATATGCCATATGTATTTATGGCCATGGCCATGTAGGTCAAAGGTCGTGAGGTGTCCGTCACAGGGCGCCACGTCATCATCCCAGCGAGAGCACTCCGCCCTCCGCCTGTGGTGTGGGTCAGAGAAATAACAACCTGGGAAATGCCACAGGGCACAAGACATTTTGTTTTTTACCTATTTATTTGAAGTGCTTCAGATTTCTCTTTCTGTCTGCTGCCCTTCTTTGGTCTTTGTATCTCTCCATCTCTGACTGTCTCTACTAAAACAGTTTCTTTTTGGTGTAATAACATGCAAATTGATCAGAGGAAATGTTAAAGGAGCAATAAGTCAGTTTTTAACAGTGATTCTTCTTCACATTATAAAACCACCATTACACAAAAACTGAGGGCCCTCTGTGTACCTGAGATTCTGTATCATGTTTAAAATCTCATTTAAACATGACCCACTCCATGAGGGCAACCTGCTCTATGGAGCACCAATTGGTTCATTCTGGGACTACACGGCAATCTGAAAAGGACATATTAGCTCAGATTACCACATACACAACCCAGATTAGCTCCAGCTGTCCGCCTGAGTAGTGTGACTGACTGCTGTTCCTGTCCCACTCAAGTTCTGGTTCTTTGATATTAAAAAAAAGAGTGTTTCTATAATTTCAGTGTGTGTTAATCCAGTTAATCCAGATCATTATTATCCAATCATCATTAGCTAATTGATTTTGACCCATAAAGCCATGGCTAGTCCTTTCATGCTTTTGAGTAAACAGTGGTCCATTTATTTAAATGAGATGCCAGTGCAATTGCTTATTTATTTTTTTGTTTGTTTGTTTATGTTGATTGCTCCCTCTTTCACATCATAATCTTAATTGGCTGTTACTGTCGAGACAACTCTGTGGCTAATTGGTAATTAACCGATGACTCTGTCTCACAGTGCGACTCATTTACTCTTTCCCGGCGCATCATCTGTTTGGCCAGGTTACGTGCAGGCCTCTAAGCAGGACAAGAAGTTTGCGACGTGCGCGCCCGATTTCTCCTACGCCGCGCTGGCTGAGTGCATGAGGAGGGTGTTCATCTACCGGCAGCCGTCGCCCGTGGACACGGTGCTCTTCAACCGCAAACAGGGACGGCAGGTTGGTCAGGTTGCCAAGCAACAGGTCGCCAGCTTGGAGTCCATTGAGCCTGTGCTGGGCTTCGGGGCCACTAACGAGAGACTGTTCGTTTTAACCTCCAGCAAACTCTTTGTACTCAAGGTGAATAATTAAATCTTCCGTTCAGGACTTCCTCTGGGGGCATTTGGTTGTCGCTCGTGTGACCAATTTTCAGGGACTGCAAGGGATCAATAAAAAGATCTAAACTGTACCTGTCTGCTTTGAACATTGCTGATGTAGTCCGGATAGGTAGGCCGCTTGAATGTTGATCAGTAGTTGATGAAAAATATGGAATGTTTTTATAGTAAGTGTGTACCTGTAGAAGTTGGTCATTAAATATGTAAAAAAAAAAAGATTTGTCCTTCCACAGATACCAAATGAAGTGCAACTGTTACATATGCAGAAATAAAAGCAAAAACAACTGAACCTCAGCTGTTGTACATTTACTCTGATTTCAGCTGCACCTAATTTCATTTTTAATTCCTATTTTTCTATGTTTTTGTTTAAACACCCACAACATGTGAAGCACTAATGCCATTTCTAAAAGTAACTCAGCCTCCTGTTACATTGGCACATAACTGACTACGCAGGATAGCACCCTATCAGGCACTCCGTGAGGCGTGTAAGGCACCCTATCAGGCACTCCGTGAGGCGTGTAAGGCACCCTATCAGGCACTCCGTGAGGCGTGTAAGGCACCCTATCAGGCACTCCGTGAGGCGTGTAAGGCACCCTATCAGGCACTCCGTGAGGCGTGTAAGGCACCCTATCAGGCACTTCCGTGAGGCGTGTAAGGCACCCCTATCAGGCACTCCGTGAGGCGTGTAAGGCACCCTATCAGGCACCGTGAGGCGTGTAAGGCACCCTAACAGGCACTCCGTGAGGCGTGTAAGGCACCCTAACAGGCACTCCGTGAGGCGTGTAAGGCACCCTAACAGGCACTCCGTGAGGCGTGTAAGGCACCCTAACAGGCACTCCGTGAGGCGTGTAAGGCACCCTAACAGGCACTCCGTAAGGCACCCTAACAGGCACTCCGTGAGGCGTGTAAGGCACCCTAACAGGCACTCCGTGAGGCGTGTAAGGCACCCTATCAGGCACTCCGTAAGACGAGAGCACCTTCTGTGGATTGACCTGCTGCAGTATGACTGCATATCAAACACCTCTGCTGCACAAACCCTGTGAAGAAGGAGATTCCCACAGAATCAGCTGAATGTCTACCAGATAGACCAGTGTGTACTACAAAGAAGCGCCATTATGCAAACAGGAGAATAGTTGATTATACTGAAATGAATCAGCTTTGGCTAAATGTGTATTGATTTTGATGTAGTTTTTTAAAAAAAAAATTTAAATAAAAAGAAAAATCTAACAGCTGACTAGTTTAGCTATAGGCTACACTATATAGGTTTAAGGTTCCTGCCTGACACTTTAACGTGTAGTTTTGTAATCAGTTTTTGTCCTGGATTTTCTTTTTAAACCAGAAAATTCTATATTATGTCTCTAATGAATGTGGTGTAATGGATGTATTAAGGTGAATGATACAATTGAAATTACTTGTATTTTCATGCTTTCTTTGTTATTTCTCCTAGTAAATTGCACATATTGTTGGGGTTGTTTGTGACATTTACTTGTTCATCCTTTTCCTTGTCACATGGACATGCCAAACCTAATTTATTCTCTGCGAAAATTGATAATTACTTTGCTGTCTTGAGTGCTGCGTTTTTGCTATGAAAGCCTTATTTCATTTGAGCCAGAATTAATTACTAGCTTCAACTGAATAATTCAGTTATACCGTGCTGCTTGGTTTTAATGACAATTCAGTTGGTGCCCGAATTGATCCGCTACTCAGCATAGCATTTCGTCATGGCAGCTTCACCGTTATCAGTAGATGATTAAATAAGCGCATTAATGTATCCGGAGATCTCTCTTTATGCGCTAACAATGACATTAACGGAAAAAAACAACGACAAAGTACTGTTCCAGGTTCGGTTTATGGTACTTACAACAGTGCTGTCGCGCACCTGGCATACCTAGTGCAATATGTTAGTGCTCGTGAAATCTGCCGCAAGTGAGCCCACAAATTTTCCACCAGTCGTTCATCACAGACTTTGCCTCGTGGGGATGATCTATTTATATGCGCGAGCGTGTTCTAGGTTGTGCTGTGGTCTCGAGAATCAGTGGAGACGATGACCTTTGGGCTGGTTTGTATGCATAGAAAATTATTCTGAATCTTTGACTCGTGGAGATAATTGTGTTCGCGAGGCAATATGTGGGGCCTCTATCATCGTGACAGATTATTAATGTGTTTCATTTAATCTGATTTGACAAAAGAATCCATTCATAAGAGCCTTGACCAGGTTTTTATTGTTTGTACATAGTGACTTTATCCTTTGTAAAAATGGTCAAACATTTGGATGTTTCCAACAGGATTTAGCTTTACTTATCATTAAATTGCTGTGAAGAGGCTCCAACATGCACTGCGCTCAGTTCTCTCAAATCCGCGTAGTTGGACCAGGCCCTGACGAACTATCAGCTGATTGGACAGTTTTGAGAAATAAATCGTTACTGCTGAAAAGTGGCAAATGTTGTCAACCCCATTAATTAAGCTCCGTCTCCACGGAACTGCTTCGGGCTTTTATTGAAAGGGAATTAATTAACACGGTCCCCCTGTGGGGGTCATTGGATGTTTTTTGCGGTTTTTTTTCGAAAAAGCCTGAAGGTGTGAATGAATACGTTTTGGAAAACAGGAAAAAAAACTTAAAATAGGCTGATATCCGGATACATGAAGACAGGGCTTTGGTGATTGTTTATTAGATTTTTATAACAATAAATAGTCAAAAAGTAGTAACCGGTCAAAATGTCCTAAATGCACTGCTGCAGTAATTGGAATATTGAATATTGAAGTTATAGTTGAGGCAGACCTCCCCAGGTTCTCCTCAAACTGGCAAGGAGTCCCCAGAGGAAAGTTTAATTATGTCTACTCTAGAAGGAGTGATGCAGAATTCAAAGAGCATGTCATTCAGGATAAGCTATGTAAAGCTGTGCACTGCGTGGTGCGTCCCCTACTGGACTACTGGAGTAAAACACAAAGTATTATGTAAATGAAGAGGACTTTATTCTCAATTGTGAGCCACTGTGCCGATTTGCACTATTTAGATTTTTACAGTGTCTTTGGCAAGATATTAATAGAGTTCAAATCTACAAATTCTAATGTCCCACATAAAATTTTAGTTCAGATAGTATAGTGAACATGTTATATTGTATTGCATATCTCTCAAGAACTAATGTGTAAGGGGACTAGTTTGAACTGCATATATATATTTTTCTGCACTGAACTAGTGCAGTCACCATGCAAAAAGGACAAAACCTTTTTTCTTGCTTGACTTGCTTTGGAGACTACATGAAAATATTGCATTGGTGGAAACTGGTTACACCTTTTCACTGACATCTTTGACATTACACAAATTCTTCCCAGATATAATTAACTGCAAAACCAGTGAATGATCTATTGCCAAAAGAGCATATAATTATGGTAAACCTGCCTTTGATGTCATCTCTAAGCCCTGTAATAAATGTTACATTTCTGTTAGAATGAGCCTCTTTCATTAGGCTGCCATGAATTTCATTGAAATTTAATTGACTGGAAAATAATTTGTCTTTTCACACTCCATCGATGATTTCATCCTTTCTAGTTTCTAGTTATAACTTATTACTCACTTTCTCTCTTTCTCCTAACAGTTTCTCATTTCTATCTCTTCGTCTCATATTTAGGGTTGTCCTTAAATATGAGTGGTGATGTCCGGTTTGTTGTCTGTTCCTGAGACGCTGCCATTTCTGTGCTCCATTTAGCATCTTTGAAAAGTTCTCAAGAATGCCAATGTGACTGAATTATGCTGAAATGATGTACTAAGGAGACTGCAGTTCAGTGAATGGGCCAACCCCTTTTAGTTGTTTGGGATTTGACCATGATGGGGAGTGAGTCATGTGACCCTGATGCTAAGCGGGAACTCTGAAACACGTGCTCAGGTGAACACTGGATGAAGAGCTTTAAAACTTCGCAAGCAAAACATAAATCAATAAGTGTGAAATAATACCTGTATTGTGACTCACCAGTCCATACAAAGAAGGCTCTGTTTATGATTCAGTATATCTGGATATCTCTCATTAGCTGAAGATCCTGTTTTTATAATGTTTTGCAGTCTTTACCTAATATAGATGGGAAATCATTTTCTGTAAGAAAAATGGAAGAGGTTCTAACTCCCTAGTAACACACTGACTGATGGACATTTATTAATATCCTTCATTTTCAGATGTTACATGGGGAGTTTTAAATATGTCAGGTCTGATTATGGCCAAAGAACAGGTGATGACTCGGTTTGTAATTCCAAAGCAATTGGCCACGTGTGACTGTGGTGAGACTGTATGAACAGGATCAATGTGGAAGGCATGGAAACCGGAGACGACTGCTGGTCTGATTTCACTTTTAACACTTAACATGGCTGAGCGATGGTAGACAGAACACGTTTCCATCAAATTCCAGTAAGTGTTCCCAATTCTGGCGTCTTTGTAGTCCTAAATTAGCTGCACTTGATTTTGACCATTTACTGGGATTTCATGGAATATTTCAACGACATCTGTGCATTTTGGCTAATTGTGGTGCTCTGTCTTATTTTAGTATAGTCTACTCAGGATCAACTCGGTATAGCAGCTCAGTTTTTGTAGTAAACCTCTAGTAAGCATACACTGTCGTGTATGTACAATAGTGGTTAATTCAGGAAAATTGAAAGGTTTTATGTATTATGATTAGTATGTAATAAAATGTGCCATTTCATGTTCATCATAGAGACTTTAGTAAGGTTTTCAGAGTTGTTCTCCATCTCACGCTCTCCTAACGATACTCACTGATGTCAACCTGCGGACACACACGTTCAGTCACTGCACACTGCCTGGTCTCCCTTTGCCTACAAGCCCTCCATTCATTCCCACATCACCTGTTCCAAATGAACCTCACTTCCTGTGTCCCTGTTATGTGAAACCCCATGAGGGGTGTGGGCACAGTGAACGGAGCCTTTGGAATTGAGATCGGCTGTGTGTGTGTGTGTGTGTGTGTGTGTGTGTGTGTGTGTGTTCAGACACACCTCACTGGTTCTTTAGAGGCTCATCCTAATCTCAAACAGACGCACCTAATTTACCACACCTGCTCAGCCTGGGGACCAGGAAACTCTCTCTTTTCTCATCATAGTGGCTAAAGTTAATCAGGAAGGAAGATTTTCACTTTAGAAGAAACTTTGCTGCTTTTATTGGCATTTTAATATATAAATGCAAATGAGTGTCATTTTATGCTCAGTAAAACCGCAGTTACAAATGTTCTAATAAGGGTGGTAGTTGCGTATATATGAATTGCTACTGGGTTTGGATTTAAATAAGGATAAACTAGATATTAGATTTGGTAAATCTTTGCATGATATTTAATTTCAGACACAGTTATGGTAATTATGTCGTGATTGCAAAACATTCATTATACTGCATAATTGCCTCAGAAATTATGCTGAAATTTTGTGTATCCTGGAAACAAATCTGTTTTTTGGATATTAATTCCTGTTAAATCTGCCAGATCCATCATGTTTAAAATTGTGACGTCTGATATCCTGCTGTGGAATCCAGTGTTCGGACTATTGGGTATGAGAAGCATGTGGCAAGTTATTATGGCCAAGCAGGAACCAATCTCCCCAACTCATGGAGGCCATCGTGCTCTCATGGTTTTGTCCAGTTTAGATGATCGAAGGGACTGAATTTCTGCATTTCACGTAGGTATTGACATTTTGTGTTGTTGCAGGTACTACCATACCAAGACTACATCTACCCCTTGAATAACGTGACCCCTAGACATAGTACAGTCTGTATGTACAGTCTGATTATATGGACTTTGGGACAGGTCAACTTCACTGCAACGTGGAGAATTCATTTGAGAGCTTCCTTTAGTCCCTGTTCAGTTTGGTTTGTCTGATCCACAGTAAAGTGAATGATTTGCTTTCAACCTGATGCCTAATTATGTTGTCTCCTCTAAAACTATTCATGTTTTTTTTTGACCCATCGCAGTGATAAACATGTTTTCATCTGACTGACTGACTGACTGAGCTGCCAGTGCTTGTCATTGTTTTGTGATGTTTCTGACAGGCCGGAGCTCTACACTTCAAAAGCTGGACATCAGTATCAACATAATTGTGTTAAATGTACAAAAAGCAAATATTTCCATGAATTATTAAGGGAACTGAATATTACATGAATGTAAGTTGTGATAATAAATGAGAAATGAGGAATAATATAGACAGCAAGTGCTAAAGCATTTATATACATTCATTAATAAGGATTTGGTTTTGTTTTCCTTGAATTAACATGCAGCCATTTGCAGAGTGTGTATAGCTTTATTTTCAAATAACCCTGTAAAACCCGTGTGATCTGTATTTTTTGAAAATCAGTGTAGTGCAACAGCCCGGAAACAAATGACATAAATGCAGACACAATAGCCACAGTCACGATTTCAGATGATGATAATAGTACTAATTGCATACAAGGACTGAATAAATTTACATTTATGAAGAATTGTATTCGTCATAAAAGCACTGGGAGTATTTTCAGTATCAACAATATGCCAAATCACAGGCACAAGAATGTTTAAATGTGCATGCATATGTTCAAAGGAAAAGACAACTATTAAAATATATAAACACATTTAGCAGACAGCGATCCCACTTCACGTGTTGTTTTTCTCAAATCGTTGTGGCCATTATGTGGAGGCCTGTTGCTTTTCGTGGGGCTGTTGTATGAACAGTGAGCAATTAGCCGTGAACACTGTCCCCAACCAATGAGTAACGTGACCCCTTAAACGTCTTGGTGACGAGTCTGCTGAGCACTTATGGAACTGGACTCGCAGACACTGAAACTGCTTCAAACCGCAGGACCGCAAGCACTCAAGTTGTGTAACACCACAGGACCGCACAACTATGACTAGCTGCTCACGTCGCACATCAAATAGATAATTTGCCTTGAGAACAAAACACAACAGCATTGAATGCACATAGGAATATATAGCAAAACGTACTCATTCACAAAAGGAACTGTTGATCAATGAGAAAACAATCTGTATGAATAATTGCATTTTACCATCTTTAGACAAAAAAAAACCTTAACCCAGTGGTATTGCGCAAGGTTAGGCCGTAGAGAAGCAGTCTGCAACCGAATGTGAAAAATGTGGTGAAGATTTCATGATGTTCCAGATTGTATTTATGCTGTAGATCTGTTTTATAATTGACCCATCTAAAAATAAATCAGATCAGACTAATTACAGTGTAAATTACAATAGGTTTCCCACACTACGTGCGTGATCCCTAAATATATGTACTCTTTCCCATTCATTCATTCATTCATTTATTCATTCATTCGTTCGTTTGTCCATTCATTCGTTCGTTCGTTCATTTGTTCCTTCCTTCCTTCCCTCATTCATTTGTTCATTCATTCATTCACCTGTTCATTCACTCACTCGTTCATTCATTCACTCATTCACTTCTGATGAGCAAAGCCACAGCTAAAATCCCTCAGTGATTTTTTCAGTATGTCCATGTCCAGTATTCGTGATGTTCAGTGAATTTCTTTATTTCCGTCATGGATGTTTGCTGTGTTTTGGGCGAACATTTCCTCTCAATGAGATCATTAGAAACTGAGTCATGCTTATTAATGTCGGCTTTTGCTCAGGTAGACCCTTATTTATCAATATCTAACATCAGAGAGCACTCTATATTTTATATGACCCGAGCAACAACTTTTTGTAGGACCATATGACTCAGATGCTGTACAAGTCACTGTTGCTAACCAGACAGCTTATATTTAGATAGAGCCAGTTAAACCAGCAGAAAACTAGTAGTGCGAAGAGCACCAGCAGTTCTCCTGCTCTAATAGAAGGCAGCTTTGTTCATTTACATCTGTGCTGCCAAAGACATTCTGTAGACATCAATACTCATCTTACGTTTCCTCCAGAAAACGACCTTTTCGTGTAAACCAATGTAAACCTTTCATTTCAGGTGTAAACCTTTTCTCACTTTACTCACACTTTAACTGATTCATGATTCAGGGGCTTTGGATGCAGCAGTGCTCAATTGGCTTTACTTTTCTAAGTGTAGCTAAATATTAGCCGCAAACTGACTGGCATGATATGGAATGTCCAGAAGATTCATCATGCATTTGCATGCACACACACACACACACACACAGACACAGAGAGAGAGAGAGAGAGAGAGAGAGAGAGAGAGAGAGAGAGAGAGAGAGAAAGTGAGAGAGAGAGAAATGAAGCACTTTGCTTGCATAGCTGATGGACACACACATACACATACATATATATATATATAATATATATATATATATATCTGTCAATACATCAGCTATTCTGCTTTCTGCTATGTGTTAGTTGCAAGTGGCATCTCTTTATTATTTAGATTCTTTGAGTATATGATTGCTGTAGAAAAGCCATGTGTTATGTGACCGGGGCGACAGCCCGTTACTTGGCTGCCAGATCTTCTGTCAGATCATTAGGATCTTCTGTCAGTTCATCTATCTCCGTCGAGAAATGTTCTGTGCTCTCGATCATGGACGTTTCCTTAGCAACACTGTAGCTTAGTGCCACACTGTACGCCGCCTGTTTCGCCTGCGCGCGAGCCCCACAGCTGCAGAGCTTCCTGAAGGCAGCACGGAACTTTTGCGACATAGCGTTGTAGATAACGGGGTTGACGGCGCTGTTAAGGTAGACACAGGAACGACAGAAAAGCAGGTACCATGCGTCCAGGTAGGCCTCTTGTAGGAAAGAGTTGAGCACCACAAGAGTGCGATAGGGCATCCAGAGCACAGCGAAAAGAATAACCACCACGGCCAGCATTTTAGTCACCTGTCACGGGAGAAGCAACACAAACATTTTTTTATATTTAGTTAAACTTAGAAAAGCTGAGCACTCGAAGTGAGAAAAGATGTTTATCGCATTCATGTACTAAGATAACGATGTCTAAGTGTTGAGGAGCATTGAAAAGTGAAAATGTGTAGCTTGTGATTGCAGCTGTAAGTTCGTTAGTTGTACCTGGAGTTTCCTGTGACATGTTATATAAACAGTGTTCGTAAAGTCTCTTCAAAATAATTGCAACCCAAGAACTACACCGACCACTGCTGTACCTGGTTTGTGTGCTTACTAATGGCTCACCTGTCTTCGCGAAGCAGCCGTCGCACTTGAGCACTGACTTGAGTTTTTTAGATGCGTTTTATTACTTATTGAAAAGTCGTTGTGTCCGTTCTTAACCTTCTCCTTGGGTAGCGGATTCAGGAAAAGAATCCTTGCAATGAGTCCATATAAAATCGTCGCAAGCGTGAGAGGTAGAACGAAGAAGACACCGAAATCAAAAAAGTAAATAGGCAAATACAGCTTTCTGGAGACTTTGTAGGCACACGTTATAATGGTTACGTCCTCATACACAAGCTCTTCAATGTCAGTCAGGTAAAACCACATAACGCAGTACATCGACGTGAAAAGCCAAACTCCAAATATGATCTTCTTCGCCCGAGAGTAAGTGCACAAAAACTGTGCTTTGATTGGGTGGCATATCGCGATGTACCTCTCGACGGTAAAGGCTGTTATAGAACAAGAGGATGCGTTGATGCCTAAATACTGAAAATAAGTTATGCACAGGCAACCGGAATAACCGAATATCCAAGATCCGTAAACGCTGTCCGCTACACTCGGCAAGCCGGCGGCTATCAACACCATAAGATCTGCAACAGCCAAGCTCACCAAGTAACAGTTGGTGGGGGTCCGCATGTGCTTCGTCGTAATGACCACCAGTATGACCATCGCATTCCCCACAATGCCCAAAGCGCAAATCACGAAGACGATAAAAGCGCTGATTACCTTGTATTCTATACTGCGGTCGGTCCAAGTTCCCAAAGTATTGTTGGCAGAAGTTAAGTTCTCCATTCTCGCAGTCTTGGTAAATGGAGAAATGTTAATACATAGTCGTCTGACTTGCGTCTTTTAATAAGTCTCCGCTGAATTTTTTATGTCAAGCAGGGCAGCTTGAATCAAGATAAAAGTAATTTAAACGGAGCGATGTAGGCGTAGACGTACATATATTATCCAAAAGGATAGGATTATATAAAATAGGATTTAGACGTCATTCAGCCTTTCTGTTCAACAAAAAAAGTGCTCAGGTGCGCTCTGTGTGCCTTTACTGATGTCTGCTATGCGCGCCCCTGTCATATAAAAGGCTCTCATCAAGGGCAGCGCCTGTAGTGCTGGATTTCGTTTCGCTACAGGCTGCATAATTTGTTGCGCAACAGGGGCGTTCTTGGGAAGTCTACAGGACATTTCAAATTATCGGAAATGCTCTTATTTTAGTCGACCCGAAGACTGATTTCTGGGACGTTACTTCTATGATGATCTTCTTCCGGCATTTTATGGAGCCTTATAAGTTCTTATTCATCATAAACCATTAACTTTTGACATGAGTCTTTGTACTGCCTGAATTATGCACGATCGATTGAGCCAAATGGATTGGATGTGCATTGGATGTACATATGATTGAAACACTTCGGCAGTATTGAAAGTCCTTCTATACACGATCGATTAAACTAATCCATTTGATGTACATATGACGTATGCACTTACCATAGTATGAAACGTCATTCTTTTGGTTTGGTTTATACCAAGAGTTGGTCATTGTTTTTCTTTGGATCACCTGAGATGCAATTAAATGTGTGGAGACTAAAAACAAGCACTCGCCACCCACTTTATAAAAACACATAGTTTGCACTTGTAGATGTGTTTGCACTTACAGTCCGTTTGTTGCCAAGCACAGACCATTGTCCACCTCTTTCGTCTCAGGTCTGTCTCTACCATAATATTATATATATATATATATATATATATATATATATATATATATATATATATATATATATATATATAATATTATTGCATTAACTTTAAACTTGGATACAGTACAGTTTCATGTTGACCTTGCCTTCCCAACCTGGTATTAATATGCATGTTTATGGTCTATATTATTCATTATGTTTTTTTCTTTGTATTTAAGTGGATTGGATCTCATGTGCACAGTGTACATATATGTGAAATGTGGAAGTAGGCTGTCCGTCACTAAGCCAACTAAACTAATAATGAGGTGCAGGGTGACATTTCCTCTGCTGAAGTAGGGGGCATCTTTCGTCCTGGTTACAGAGATTGTTTTGGAATATATGGGAAACCCAGCCTAATTCCCCATGCACCTGATAAGCCCCTGAATTACGTTCTCTCATCCACGCTGCCTTATTGCCTACCCTACTTGATTTGGCAGCATATGGAAACATTGTAAATAGGTTGTGAATACTGTAAATATGCTTATTAGTGGGAAGGAGTTTGTTCAACTCATGCAAGGGTGGTTTGTAGACTTTTTCAGAAGCTCAAGTGAAAATGAATGTGTGTGTGTGTGTGTGTGTTCTTACAGATAACCTAGCATTGAGTAGTGCTAGTAACACCAGAGTCATGGGTTTGTGTGTGTGTGTGTGTGTGTTCTTACAGCTAACCTAGCATTGATTAGTGCTAGTAACACCAGAGTCATGGGTTTGGTTTCCACAGAGCGCATGTCCTGCCATACTCCTATATTTGTAAGTTTCTCTGGACAAAAGTGTCTGCTAAATGCCGTAAATGTACGTTTGTGAACAAAGAGGCAATGTAAGATTGTTTAACATAATTCAGGACTCCTGTAATAATTAAGGACTTCTGTAGTCCAGAATAAACTAATACAATGTTAAGCTAATTAAAACCCTGAGCAGGAAACCATCTTATTATATCTTATTCTTTACATCTCTGGTGGGACTGTAGTATCAGGGAGTTTCAGCTATGGAATAAAGTTGTTTATTTTTACATGGGTGTCAGTCTGTTTTTTTACTACCACTTTGCAGTTTGCAAAACGCAGCTGTATACTGGGTGATTTGGACTGCGATCTGTAGGTCATTTGAAAGTAATTGTGCAGTGCAAACTTGCACAGTGCAGAATGATCAGGTGGATTTTTCCTGGGTCAATCGGGGCCTTTTGAGTCTTACCATATATAAAAATGAGTGAAGAAGTTGCAAAAGGGTATATTATGTTAAAAATCAAAACTTTGTATGCAAGCTATGGATATAAAGCCCCTATGCACACACACATTTACACACATACCGTTTCCTTATGTAATGTATCGTGACATTCTCTCAATTGTGCACGATTTTCCCTCCTATTATCCAAATGGTTCAGTAACATTTGGCTGAAGTCTTCACCACATATATATGGCTCCTTTATGAATATAATTGACTCATTGGGGATGGCGCGGTTGTTCTATTCGTCCAAAATTATGGAGGTGAGAAATATTCTCCTCCTCACCAACTGTGACCATGGCACCATGACAGCTCTGAGAATGGCCGTCTCTTCCTGACAGGTCTTTATACTTGTGTCGCGAGGGCTGTTGTCGGGGGTGACAGAGGGCAGAGGTCACCACCGTAGCAGCTGGTGGTGTGTTACTACATGTGACTGTCAGGATTCTGTCATTTCTGGTAGACCGTTAGATGGCTTGTTTTTGAAGGCATCAGATACAGTCAACACACAATGCAAAGAACCTGAGCAGATGTAGCTGCTGCACCATCATCTGCTGTCCGGTCTTGAACATGGCCTCCCGTGGATGGAGTCACAGATTGACACACCATCCCACACAATGTTTTTGCAGTGTCACATATATGCATATTCAGTATTATGGACGACTATTGCATTCTTGTACATTGCTCTGTGTTACACGTATGAAACCACTTGGAATTCAGAATCATTAGGAGTAGAGCTTATTTATATGTACTTTACTGCCACCTTGTGTTGAAGAAAATAATTATTCTTGAAGACATTGGAGTCCCAGTCAACAATCAGGAACTGCTGGAACACCCTAAGATTGGCCCTAAAGCCCCATTTACACTTATCCATTATGCAAGCTAGTTCAGATGTAATTGCTTCCATGCTCAATAATGTTGAAGTGTAGAACAGCTCTTCAGGGTTGTCTGGGACAGTTTTACACTGAGACAGAAGCGTTTTTACATTACAAAAGAATTGTAGGCATTTGTATCCCTGACCACTTGATTTGAGTGACTGTAGCACATGACTGTAGCACAGAGACATATAAGACCCCATTTACAATTGTACTTAACATTCATCACTTGTGATCTGATCACACATATTACAGTAGTACCAGGTATAAATGTAGACAAAGTTTGCGAATAGAAAACATATAAGTATGTATGAAAAAAGAAAATCATATTGGTCTGTTCTATTTTTCTTTTCATCGTCATCCATTGTTTCAGTAAATGGTCTGCCTGTGAACTGGTTCAACAAGGGATCCTTTTGGGATCCTTTTACAGGAATTGAGCAATTTAGATCGCTGCACTTCTGCCTCAAGTGTCAACAAAAGCCTTTTTAAACCCACAGACAATCATACTTCAAACCACATGTGGACATCTACCACACAAAGTCAACAAAGGCATCGAACCAGCTGATGCGGAGTGTATTTCTCCACTACCCTTGTAAATGTAACTGCTCCGCCATCATCCCTGAATACATTACAGCTCTGTTCTCTTAATGCGGTGGCTGCCAGCTGAGCTGTAAACCATATTTATGGTCTGAAGTGATCCTTGACCGCTCAGATTTATGGGCCTGGAGGAGGCACGCTTTGCGAGGTAATGCAGGAAGGTCGTACGCAAGTCCTGTCCGGTGCGTCCGTCCCGGACGCCTGTGTCTCGAGGCCAGTCATAAACAGCAGGCACTGGCTTGACCCCTCCCCCTCTGCTGGCCTGATAAGTGTTGACCAACTGTAGCAAATAAGCAATGTACTGTTGCCACGGAATCCTTTTTTTTTCCACGCACGGCGTCCCATCATGCCAAATTGTGTTTTCTTTCATTCAGTGACATTAGTGGAATTCGTTACGTTCATTACAAAGCCGCTTGGCTGCTGACGGACATTCCAATTCATCCCAAAGGTGTTTGAATAGAGGGCTTTATGGAGGACACATGCGTTTCTCTACACCAAACGTGTCAAACCATGTCTTTGATGGCTCTCAATTTGTGCACGGGGTCACAGTCATGCTGGAATGGAGAAGTGCCGTCCGCAAACCGTTTGCGCTATGTTGGAATTCCTAAATTCCTGTGCGAGCTGCAGTATTAACATTAACCTTCACTGCAAGAGGCCAAGTCCTGTAAAACGCCCCACACTATTATCCCTCCTGCAAACTTTACCGTCGGAACGTCGCATTCTGGAAGGTAGCATTTTCCTGGCATCTGCCAAACCCATATTCATCCATCGCACAGTGAAGTGTGATTCATCACTCCAGAAAGAAAAAAAAACATTTCCAAATGTGGGCATTGTGCATAATGATCTCAAGCATGTGTGCAGCTGCTCAGTCAGAAACCCATTTCATTAAGCCCCCGATGTACAGCTCTTGCGCACGCTTCCTGAGACACCTTTACACTGTAGTACGTGATGCAACATGTATATAGGCTGATTCAGAATCCAAGGATGTACATTTTCGGGATATGAAAATAATTACTGCAAATATCTGAGCGATCACACAGTAAAGACTACTGCAATGAGGTTATATGACCGTTAATGTATTTATGTCGTCTTGTTGCTTAACCACAAATGTGTTAAATGCAACAACACGCGGTAGTTGCCTGTGTATATCAGTGTGTCAGTCTGTTTCAGTCATACTCTGATTAGCTCTTGAAAACGTGCTGCACAAATCCATGGAAACGAACCGTTTAGCCTACGCAGAGCGGCGGAATCTTTGGAAGCAGCACATTCACAGCTGGTTGTACTTTTTAATAAGCAAACGCAGCAATTAAAATGACCAGAGGTTGTGCATAAAATGTATTAAATGTAAAACGTTCTGCTTCTACCAGTGCTGCTGCCTTCTGGCGGCTTCTGTGTATAGATGAGCATGGATGCATGGCACCTACACCACCCGTTGGAGCAGCGCTACAGCTACACCACTTCACCACCGTGCTTTGTGAGGCGTGCTGTAACCACTTCAGTCTGAACCGGCAATTGTGGCAATTTGGGGGAAAGGTTCTTTAAAGCTTAAAGTCACTGAGCTCATCGGTGCTCAGCAGGACTGGTTTGCCTGCCTGTGTCTGTCTGTGGAGACCGCATGGCTGTGTGCTTCATTTTACATAGATGAACAATGGATGTGGCTGAAACACCCAAACTCAATAATTAGGAACAATGCCCTAATGACCATAGAGTGTGTGAGCATAGAGTGTGTGAGTATAGAGTGTACATGTGTGATTATAGAGTGTACATGTGTGAGCATAGAGTGTACATGTGTGAGTATAGACTGTACCTGTGTGACCAGAGAGTGAACATGTGTGAGTATAGAGTGTGCATGTGTGAGTATAGAGTGTATATGTGTGAGCATAGAGTGTACATGTGTGCCCAGAGAGTGTACATGTGTGAGTATAGAGTGTACATGTGTGTACAGAGTGTGCATGTGTGAGTATAGAGTGTACATGTGTGAGTATAGAGTGTTTGTGTGTGATTATAGAGTGTACGTGTGTGAGCATAGAGTGTACATGTGTGAGTATAGACTGTACCTGTGTGACCAGAGAGTGAACATGTGTGAGTATAGAGTGTATATGTGTGAGCATAGAGTGTACATGTGTGCCCAGAGAGTGAATGTGTGTGAGTATAGAGTGTACATGTGTGAGTATAGAGTGTTCATGTGTGTACAGAGTGTGCATGTGTGAGTATAGAGTGTACATGTGTGAGTATAGAGTGTACATGTGAGTACAGAGTGTGCATGTGTGAGTATAGAGTGTACATGTGTGAGTATAGAGTGTATGTGTGTGATTATAGAGTGTACATGTGTGAGCATAGAGTGTATGTGTGTGATTATAGAGTGTATGTGTGTGATTATAGAGTGTACATGTGTGAGCATAGATTGTACATGTATGAGTATAGAGTGTACATGTGTGAGTATGGAGTGTATGTGTGTGATTATAGAGTGTACATGTGTGAGCATAGATTGTACATGTGTGAGTATAGAGTGTACATGTGTGAGTATAGAGTGTATGTGTGTGATTATAGAGTGTACATGTGTGAGCAAAGAGTGTACATGTGGCTGGATTTTCTGTATTATCTTCCGACAGTTGATTTGTTGAAATTCCTTACTGGAATATGGGATATACAAATAAGTGCATTTCATCATGCAAACCTTTTCAATACGTTCACAATGGCTTAAATTCAGTTATATTCCCTAAAGTACCCAAATGGATTTAGTGTTAATTAAATGACTGAGCAAAAGCTGTCCACTATGGTATGTTATTATAATTGCCTTTTCCATTACTGATAAACAACCTATTAAAAAATGGGATTGGAGGGAGCAACTAAGAGTGTAGAGTTCAAGTTTCGTCTCCTTTGGAGCTTCACCCAGTCAAAGTCCCGCCTGTTCAGAAGCTCAGATCCGTATCATCCCCGGTTGGCGGGTTTGGACTGGAGGCCATCAGGTCCCTCTGGCTGTGCCGGAGCCTCCACTCTGCCTCAGTGCTCAACGCCGCTCTACCGCTATTCTTAGCTCTACCTGCTCCCGTTTCACAGCAAATCCATCACCAGAAACGTCACGTCGCCGGGCAGCAGTAAACAAACACGACACGCTCCATCTCGGCGACAGAGCTCCGTCGTCACGTGACGTCAGCTCGGTTTCCTCGCCATCGGCCGGTGGACAGTGTATATCATTCCGTGGTGCATGCCAAATGTGCCAATAATGAGTGTATAATGATCTTGAATATGTTGGCTGTCAATGCCTATTAACCATCGTCTGACAGGTTCTGGAGATCTCAGTTAGGGAGCTCCTGTCTCTGCACAGCGGCACATAAAAGAGGAACAAGATGCATTAGTTTGTTTTTTTCAGATTGCCTTTTCGAATAATTTGTTGTTCATAAAAGTACTGATACTTTTCAAATGTATAACCCTGGCCCACACATTATTCAAACTGAAACGTGTGCGAGTGGGTACACACCAGTGCATGTACAACTGACTTTTGTGTGTGTGTGTGTGTTGTGCACTCTCTTAAGTATGTGAGGATATGCCACTGGTGAAATATGTTTTTATAAAACATAGTCTCTAATGCACACTCCTGCAGATTTATGGTAGGTATACCTTTGTAAGAAATGCTGTTTCTCTTAACTCCTGCTGCACAGTATGCAGTAGTATTCAGTTAGGATGACAAATACAGTAGAGAATATTTTTCTGTCACCAAGCAAGGAGCATGTGCTCAGTTTATGTCTTATGTCTACTGAGTGAGTCATCCTTTTTGTGTGTGTAAGAGAGGGAGAGAGAGAAAGAGAGAGAGAGATAGAGAGAGAGAGAGAATCCTTCACCCAGTAGCTAAAGACATCCTGAAGGAAACTTCCAGATCCATGTATTTATTACTGTAAGCTGCCCCTAACAGTTGTTGTCACAAGACTTGAGTGCCTCGTGCAGCACTCGCCGTTAGTAAAGGGTGAATTTGACCTTCCTATAGTGTGCAGAGAAGAAGCAGCGAGTCGAGCGCCAGTTGTGACCTACAGCAAACTGAACGCATACTTGAACGTTGTGCTTGTGCTCACTGCGGTCTCGTTCTATCTGAAACCACAGAGGAAAGACATCACAGTTTTGGCGGTAACAGTATCCTACACTTAAAAAAAACCTACAGACGTGTACAAAGTATGCGTACCTTAAAGTGCATTGTATCAAACATAAAAGGCGGCGTCAACATCTAAAATTACTGCGATATATATAAACAATATCTTTGCTGCCTCGATGCTTCAAATATTCCGTAGGCTATATCACGTCATATTAGTATGCCATACTTATTTACAGCTACACATAAACAATCTCCATTCACATCAATTCACTGAGCGAGACGGGTTTTTTTTTTTTACAATACGCGCCTTCCTTTTGCCCGGTCTCGTTTGCGATACTCTTGCTGACAGCGCGCGGCGCTTTGAGCGTACAGAGGGGGGAAATCCATCACGGCCACTGCGAGCAGAGTAGCGCTGTGTGTAGGAGGCACTCGTCGATTCTTTCCTTTTAATTACCGTACTACTGGCAGTGACAAGCCAGGGACGAACGCAAGAAGGTGTACAGAAAAGGTAGGTGATTTAAGAGTATTGTTTTTAGTGAAATACACTAAGCATTTCAGCGACTTGTATCTTGTGTACTTTGTTAAATGGTACACTATGAATATAATCACTAGTAACTAATATAGTTTATGATAGTGATACGTTGACACGTTGTCATGATTCAAAAATGACACGTGAAAACTATTGATGTTGGGAAGAACCTGCCTTTTATTGTATTTTATTTAAACGTTGTATTCTGTATTAGTTCTAAGTGGCTCGAGAAAAATGCGCAGACTAACGCCTTACTATCAAATAAAAACTCCAATCTATTAGGTAAACAACTGCAAAGTATGTTGCTCTAAATTGCTCACTCCCTTACAAACGTGCGCCATATGTGCTAGACCGCATGTCTCGAATGCATAAGTAAAATTTGCTTTACCAATTCATTTATCGACTGCTGTTTTGTTTTTAAAATTAAAGATGCTGGGCGTTCATTGACATGAGCACGGGGGCATCCTAAATCCAATGGCCGAGCTAAAGATCCTCTACTTAGAGCGTCTAAGCAGCCAACGCGAAAATAAGGAACTCGAAAGGACTTTGAACCATCAACAAAGTTATAACTCAACGGGCGCAGATGAAAAGACTCTTTTAATTGAGCACCACTGCGAAGAATTGGACGAGCATGCTAACGAAGCGCCGTTTTTTTCAGCACCGTGGACAGCGCCCCAGTCTATCGGAAGGCTTCGCATGCTTGACGAATGGGGAATTGACGAAGAAGTTCATATATGCCATGATAAGGAGACGGCATTCGCTAGTATGGACGATGTCGATAGTCAAACAGACAGTCCGCAGCACTCACGAGAGACTAACTCTGATCATTTAAGCGGCGGTGCTTTGAGTCATCTCCAGGAGGGTTCCCCGGACCTCTCCATATTGGACGAAGAGGATTTTGCAGCGGAATCGCCCGAAAAGTCGGTGGATTACGGATTCATAAGTGCTGTTACGTTTCTAGTTACGGGGTTGTCTTTGGTGGTGGTTTCCTATACTGTCCCACGCGACGTCAAAGTGAACCCCGACAGCGTATCGGCTCGGGAAATGGAACGCCTCGAGCGGGAAAATGCTAGGGTGGGCGCCCACCTGGATAGATGTGTAATCGCGGGGCTGTGTCTCCTCACCCTTGGCGGTGTGGTGCTCTCAACCTTATTGATGATCTCATTATATAAAGGGGAAATGGTCAGGAGACAGGCTTTTGCCTACTCAAAGCACTCAGCTAAACTCTATGGTTCTATCAACTTCGGAGGTGTTGGTAGCCCAGCCGCTGTTCCGTCACACTTGTCCCTTGACGAGGATGAAATACCTGTTGAAATCTCGAGCTGACATGACACTGCAGTAACTCCGCGTGCATGCTCTGGTCTGGGCGAAGCACTGCCCATAACTGTCAGTACCAAGTAAAAAAAAATGGAACGGTCCTATAATTTTCCAGAGGACTAAGAAAACCAAATATTAAAATGTGTGTGTGTTGTCGTTCTGTTTTAGAATGAACTCTGAAAGTAAACTAAGTGCTGAACCATGAATGTTTGGAGGAACAGCAAACCTGCATTCTGTGTCATGTTCATGTGAACCTTTTTCTTGCATGGGGATGCTGATTTTGAAGTATATGTGTCATAGTAAATATTCAGTGTAGAAATAATGTTACTGTGGGACCATCAAGCCTTTTTGTGCCTGTGTACACACACACACACACACAACATCCTATATTTTGCCACATAATAGTTATCATATGAGCAAAACCACACAGCCTTTTCCTCTGTATATTTGTATTCTATGACAGCTTGGCTCGTCTCTTATCACCATGCAAATGTTGCATCTCCAAGTCAAATTATTGCCTCTATTTGCATGTACATCCAAATGAATAGGTGCGCATTTATAGGAATGCGCTTATGCTGAACGGTTTTAGCTAGCTTACGTTTGTAATAAACAGAGGGTGTGTGTTACCACGCGCACACACAAATGCACACCTCTCAATAATCAGTAAGCCGTCTGAGTACACATCTCCGATGGGAATAGACTTCATTCACCATGACGACGCCATTTCACTGGAGACACAGCATGACCTGCAGGAACACGCTCAAAGGGGCTACATTATTTACCATGTTTACAAACTGTGTCGTTACCTGCGAAATTTGAACGAAAAACAAAAGATCAGACAATTCCTGGGAGTACCTCCCATTCTCGGGTGGGGAAATGGACAAATGCATGTGTACTGTGTTTTTGGCGTAACTGCCTGAGCAAGGCTCGTGTTGTAGCCTGTTTCAGGTTATTACGTCTTTGATTGATCTCCGCCTGCCCTCGTTTGTGACCGCCAGGGCTCACTTGCAGGTCGCCGGCTTCGCAGGCCGCGGGAAAATAAAAACCTGTCACGCGTTACCGAGGAATGCTGCCGTGCGTCAGCTTCCGAATGAGAAACGCTTACTGTCGGCTGGATCGGATTATCCCACCCTTCCCAGCAGCCCTGCTGTACAAGTTGCACTAAAGAGCCCTTCAGTCAGGCAATTACTTTAAAGGAGCCCGTGCAAGTGTGCTTTAATAGCTACAAATGTGGACCGTTTACTTAAGGGTGCTATTTGCCATTCACGTACAAACGGTGAGTGATGAGAGCTAATGTTATGTAAAGCTGCCAGTTTCTAATCACCCAAGGTTGTAAAAAAGGCTAGTGGCCTTTCTATAAGTGGCTCTGAAAGGCAGAATTACTTATATCGTGAATGGTGGCTTTTTAAAACATCATTAGTTCTGTATATGAGATGTTTTTATTTCCTGAACTGAAATTTGTGAAATTTGTTGTAGAGTATACACACTATTTGCAGTGCATTAAACTGGGGAAACCATAATTTCTTCACTCAGTGAAATGTTATTAAAATATTAAATGTTAATATATATATATACACTTGTAGAATGGTATTTTCTCTGCCTTTACTAACAAGGACTGATGTACAAGATTAGCCAGAAAGACCCAGAGACTTTTTCCGTTGATCTGATGCTGTCGGAGATATCTCCACCATCTCTCTCTCTCTCTCTCACTCTCTCTGTCTGTCTGTCGCTCTCTCTCTCTTTATGCTCTCAGTGTAATCAGTGAGGGCAGCTGGTAGCAGGAAATGAGGTTGGCTTGATGATGGGGTCAATAGGGGGTCAAGGGCATGGGTGTGGCCATTCCATGGGAGGCTGAACACACAAACATGCAACTGTAAATGCAAACACTTTCATTACACACACACAAACACACACACACGCAAACACACACACACGGCACACACACACATAGCACACACACACACACACACACACACACTTCAAAGATTGAAAAGCTAATTCTGTATTTTCCCTATTTTTCTATTCCAAGTGTAGCATGTTTCATCATTAGCAGGTCATGGTTAGCAAGACCACAGATACGGTTCTTGCCATTAAATCACTTCAACAAAGTAATGCTTGTTACTCCGAGTTTGTCGCATAGCAACGGCAAAAGGTAAAAGGCAAAAAGTCAGTAGGACTTAACACGAAGAAATGGCCATGAAATGAAATATAACCAACACGTCATTTGCTCCTCGCATGACAGTATGTGTTAGTAGAGAAACCCATTTCTCAACGAGAGAATGAAGCACACAGTCAGTGTTAGCACAGATGGGTATAATGTTCACCTGACATGTTAATCTTCCTCTTGCATGGTGAGCTCAGCTCTATCAGCGATACGAAGCGTTCAGTTATACAAGCCGACTTCCAGGAGACGTATATTTAATAAACCAGAATCAACCGGAATCAACCGGAGCGGTAATGCAAAACTGATGAATGATCCAGTAATTGCTCTGCATTAATGAATACTCAGAGAGGTCTTTATGAAAGTGGGTGGGGGTGCTACATTTCTGACTAGGGATTTGTAACTGAACAGCACAGTGAAAGATTATAAAAATGGGATGAATGGAAGGAATTAGTACTACTAATAAAACAAATGGCCGCATATGCAACTTACATTGAATTCAGCAAAAATAGGTCCCCCCCCCTCCCCAGACCACTTTCTCGATGTCGTTCTAAGAATTTATGACAGCTGAGACAGGGGGACACAGTAGGGTGTGGTTTATCATGCCTCTCCGTGAAGGGCTTTTTCATGTTCTGTCTATGCCCCGTAGGTGAAGAGAAAAGAAGAAACAGGCCATGTTTTCAAAGGATTTCACACTTTCCTTTAGCCCAGATTCACAACGTAATGAGCCCCAGGAGGGCTGGTGAGGTTGTTCCCCTCCTTTGCGGGTAAGAAATGACAGGAGGAAGGGGGCATGTTTCAGCGTTTTCTAGAACACACAAACGCAAAGCATCCAACACACACAAACTGAGGTAAAAATATATACGATGCAGTGAAGTACGTAAGGTTTCCAGAGAAATCAGTGTTTTCGGACAGGTGCAAAGTGCAAAGTAACTGTACAAAACATGTACTTCACAGCAATTTTTACCACCACATTAGAATAGTGCTGTGATGTGCAGTAGTAAAGTGTATATACTGTTTGTATACATATATATACAGTGGTTGTACTGAGAGCCACCAGCTTCATTATCAGTAATGTTTCTCTCTCAGAACAAGTGTCTTATCTTCCAAAAGCACCCTTTAACTTCCCTGCACTCCTCCCTGTGTGCATAGACTCATGCTGCATAGATAATGAGATGATGAGTGTCAGCTGTGATCGCGCTCATGTCGCCCACACAGTAGTGTCCCTTTGTCTCTCTGCTGTCCTGTGCAAGCACGCACAGGGCACATATCCATAGAAACCAAGTCCCCCTGTTGCTAAGGAGAGATCTCGGCTGAGGTCTGGGTTTGCGTGACGCATCGGTGGGAGTAATTCCTCTCGGTGGATTTCCAAGCAGCGCCGCGGTTTCAGTGGGGCTCGGGTGCCGTTGGCTTCGCTGTAGACCAGATCCTCAGCACCTGCGCTCTGATACCTCACGCCAAGCCAGAAGGGTTCTGCTGAGTTCGACACGGAAGCATTTTCAGCAATTTCCCTCGGGATGAATTAAGCGCAGTCCATGTCTGACCAGACTATGGGACGGGTTTGTTTATGAGCTCCAACGTGGAGCATTTTCTCCGAAACCTTTTCCACGGGTTGACACCTGCTCAGTAACAAGGGGCCTCTCCGGACTCAGAGGCACCTCCGCCTCCGTGGCCGTCAGCCAGCATGAGCCAGTTGTTCACTGTTTAAGTCATCACATAAAAAAAGTGCCGACTCATCAGCGAGGGGGTGGGGCCACGGCTGCTGGGCAGCTGAGGGGGCCGTATGTGGGAGTGGAGACCTCCTAACCCATGCCCCATAATTCTGTGAGATGCATAATTTAGCCCATGAGGCAGGGTGAGGTTAATCTGGAGTCACAGCGGCTTCCCTTAACTTTGCCCTGATTTATGCTGCTTTTACACCATCTGCCGGGTTCCGCTGCGTTTCCCGCCAATGACGCTTTGGCTTGGAGATGAAAAGTTTCTATCATGTATTGATCTCCTGTTTTAAGTGCACGGGGCACTGATGCTTTGGTAGCTACAGCTCCAACCCATTTGCAGCTAAGCGTCACGACCCTGGCGGATCCGAGATGAGAAGAGACTCATAGCTCCCTCAGTGTTCCAGAATGCAAGTTCAGGATGAAAGCACGCTTGTGTTTCCAGTCTCGAGGCAGCCAAGACGCACTTGCCACCACGGCAACTGCAACCACCACGGCAACTGCAACCCACGGCAACTACAACATCAGATATTCGGCAGCAGTCTTCCCTCCTGATGGATGACTCAGACGCACAATTTAACCTGTGCTAGCCCTCTGAAAGCCATACAGCCGAAGCATGTGGGGACCAACCACTTCATGGCTCAATATTGAGCACACAGACGGATGCATGGAAGGTATATTAATATTCTTCCTTTAGGATGATTGTCAGCCAGCGTCCGACACCAGTAACGCAAGCCATACGACGAATGCTGCAACACCGGACTCTCCCTGCCAGACGGATCTTACGCAGACGTTCGGTTACCATGGCGGTGCACCTGCAACCTGCTCCTTCAGGTTTCCAGAATAAGCGAGTCCATCTGTCAAAGCTGTGTGCTTATAGGGAGCAGGATGGAAGATCCCATACAACCTGCGAGAGCGGCATTGGAGATTCATAAGACCCAGTGGCACAGGCCCCCCTCACACGCTCGTATCTAATTCAGGCACGGGTTACAGCAATTTGGCCTCTGGAGTAATGGAGACTCCTCTTATCATTCCTGCTGTTCACCTCTCCCCCTTCATCGTGCTCTCATATAAATCAGCTTCAGGAATGTAATAGGAAAACGCTACAATGGCCCCAGACCACTTTCTCTGTCCCCAGTTTGTTCTTATCAAAGTTGGGAATGATTTCTGTCGGACTGCCTGCAGTAATTAGCCAGGGAAGGACAGAGAGGTTGATCTTTTGACTTTTGCTTCAGAATCTTGACTCTAGATCCCTGGAGCAGAATCATGCGTTCACAGATAAGAAGCATCTTCCATTGCAAATACTTATGTGTTATAATAAGATGTCAATCTAGACCAGTCTAGCCATCCTGTCTAATCTGATGGAAAGGTGCCAGGCATGTGTTTGTATATGAGTTCAGTTTGTGATGTTGTGTGTGTACATTTGTCTACCGGTGACCCTCTGGTGTTGTGACGAAATGCCTTGCGATCGTCCGCCAAACCACTTAACCCAGGGGCATAAATGAAAGTATCGATTTACTTATATCATTACTTAACTGTAATGTAGTCCAGTTTGAGCATGGGAAAGAAGAAATTACAGCTGTTAAAATGTATGTATCAAAGCGGCAGGTCCACACATGCCCTGTGCTCAGCCACTTATTCTGAATAACAGTTTTTATTGGACTGTGACAATAAAATGTTTGCATGGTACATCTCACAAAAATGTGTATGGAGGTGGTGGAAACGGAATGATTGCATGAGTTACTTTAACTGGGTCTGTCATTTTCTTGAGACTTTTGTTTTTTTTTCTAAGAGCATAACAAATGAGGGGTGATATAGTGGGATTTGCAGCTGAGATTTCTTCCCTCCATAAATACATTTTTTAAACCTACGTCGCAAGTGACTTTTCCAAGTAAAATAGATCATTACTATTGTTCTGCCTCTAAACTAAAAGCCAGCAATACCTTTTAAGGACAGAAAAGCAACCTTGCTCTTACTGTTTAGCATTTATGTATTGATAGTGGATTGGATACCGACTTAAAATATTCCGGCACACTTCATCCAGCAGGTTTTATGCATAGCCACCCAGAGTGCTGCGAACTCGAATATAACAATGTAACAAATTTACATATGCATAAAATTAGAAAATAAGGAACTTAGCCTAAATAAACAGTTGGCCTAAATGTTATTTCCTCACAGTAAAAAATTAGGTGTTAATATTTCAGAGTTGACTTATTTAAACCCAGAATGAGTATTTTTAACACAGTGGAGAGCAAAGGTGCTGTAAATGGTGGAGTTTAGAGCTAACTCTGAAAAGTGTGATTATATTACTCTGAAGAGTGTGACTAAACCAAAGTGTTTGGTCTTTTTAGACATTCTAGTGTTCATTTTAACACAGTCTTTAGTGGAATTTACACTGAAGGTTCAACACTAACCATAGAGTAAATTTAACACTATTATCGAGTGGGACCAAATGTTATCTGAAATATAGATAAGACTGAAGGTGTTAACACTTGACTTTTTACTGCAGGAACTTAAAATGAAAGCAGTGTCTTCAGTGGCTTCTTTTATGGCAACTACTCAACATTAGTAGCGGTGCGTGATGAGTGGTGAGACCTTTTGGGTGTGTGTCGCGGAGTGAATGAAGGAGCAGGCGGCGAGGCGGGTAAAGGCACATCTTCACTGTCCGCAATGCCACGTAGCGAGAATCACAACAAAGGATAGCGCAGTAGCGCAATACACCGCCGTAGCGCCGTAGTCAATAAGCACTGAGGAAAGCGTCTGTTTAATAGTTCATGCAGTGCATGTCGTCTAGGACAGTCTCTCTGGAGGAGACCAATGCACAGCACTGGATGGTTGGCCCTGTGGGGTTAAATAGTGAAAGGAATAGGGAACAGGGGCAGATGATAATTGAATGAGTGCTAATAGGTCGGTGAATGGGAAGGAGGCAGGAGTCAGTGAGGTAAGGGTGCGTATATGGGCGTTCCCCTCCAAGACTGTGGCCGGCCTACTGTGACTGTGTTTTTATGGGACTTGCATCACCATAAACTCCAATTCCATTTATTTGCGTGTTTGTTTGTACTTTAGGCAACAGTAACTTTGAAATTAATGCATGCATAATTTTGATATTGTGATGCATCCTTTGCTTTGAATTGTAATTTTAATTGCAACATCAAAGAATTGGCCACAGGCATAGCCTACACCTTAAAAAACAAGCAAGTACGAATGCATTGGATGCTTGTTTTATAAACAAGCAAAAAGCTTTCTCTTTCTCAAAAAAATCCACATTGCTATTTTGAGACGAAGGCCCTTAGGTATTAATTTCTCTGGTTCGGACGAGCTCTAGAAATCATATCCATTTTCATTGCAACTATACGGGTTGTGCCGTTAGTTCAAAAATGAACACAGAGGAATTTCAATAAAGCTTTTTCAGCCACTTATCTTTTCAAAATGGCGGAGTACGATCTGACTACCAAGATCGCGCATTTTTTAGACCGGCATCTTGTGTTTCCCTTGTTGGAATTTCTCTCTGTTAAGGAGGTAGGGTATTGTAAATGGTAAACAGTTTAAAGTCTGATACGCTGTGTTTTTAAAGCAATATTCTGAATGGACTGACCCACGTGTAGCCCCCGATCGACTAGCCGGCAAGCAAGCAAGCTTTTTAGCCTGTTGGGAGCTATTGTGAGTCAGTCATTCAGCTACCTAGCTAACTATCTTATCTAAATATATATTTACTGTCATTTGAACATCAGCGTCTGAAGCAAGCGTTGTCTCTCATATAGTTAATAAAGTACTTACTGAAACATTGCCTGATGGGTATTTAAATGCCCGTTAATAGCGGGCGTCATTAATATCTTGTTATCCATTCTTTTTTCCATCCCTTCTATTTTTCGAGCGTTAACTAGCTAGTTAGCTAAGGAGAGAGATGGATGGTTTACTGGCCGGCTAGCTAGCTAGCTTGATGTAAAAATCTGTATTGTATTTGTTATGTGTCATCGTTTCAGATTTACAATGAGAAGGAACTCCTTCAAGGGAAGCTGGACCTCCTCAGCGACACAAACATGGTGGACTTCGCCATGGATGTGTATAAGAATCTTTATGCGGACAAAGATATTCCACACTGTAAGTGTACCCCCTTTAAGATGATCTAAGGAAACCTAGGCTAGCTTGCTGTCTCGTGCATAATGCCACATCTTGTTTATGTCTAATAACTGGAACGTCTGGAAGTTCTAGCCAGTAAATAAGAAATGCAACTGCAACACTGGTTAATGGGGAAAGCGCTTTAAAATCTTGTCGTATACTCGCGGTTAAACCTATGGAATTGCAGCTAAGACAGTTGATCCAGGAGATTTTGCTACGGTAGGTTTCCCCCTGCCCTCCCTGACAACTCCATGACCGTGCCTGCAGCACTAAGAGAGAAGAGAACGACAGTGGTGGCTCAGCTGAAGCAGCTCCAGGCGGAGACGGAGCCCATTGTCAAGATGTTTGAAGACCCAGAGACCACCAGGCAAATGCAGTCTACCAGGTGGGCATGTAATACTTATAACTGTTTTAAAATAGTATTTTAAAAAATAGGTGTGGAGTGCTATTTTAAACTTTGTTTGTTCTGTTTTTCCTCTTCTTAAAGAGATGGGAGGATGCTGTTTGACTATTTGGCAGATAAACACAATGTAAGTCGCTCACTTGTGACCCTACATCTTAATTTTTATTCAATATGTATTAGACCTGCTGCATGCTGGATGTTCATCTAAACCTACTAATTGGGAGTACTACTTTAAAATAGAACATGAACTGTAGGTTTTTGCTTTCAATAAAGGTGACTTAACAGTTACTGTTCATGCCAGTCCATTTTATTTAAGAATGAATGCGTGTCAGCTGCTCTTGTGTTCCAACCCACAGTTTCGTCAGGAGTACTTGGACACACTTTACCGTTATGCGAAGTTCCAGTATGAGTGTGGTAACTACTCCGGAGCTGCAGAATATCTCTACTTTTTCGTGTATTGGTGAGTTTCTTGCTCCTCACAGCAATGATTCTTTCTCTTTGGCAGAAATTTCTTTGAATTGTCATTGGATGATGGCAGAGCATATATTTAACTCCACAGTATTAGTGATGGGATTTTGGGAGCTTCTTCATCTTGAGAACTGTCTTAAGGCATCAGTGTTGACATTTGGTATTGCAGTTTGATGATTTTATCTTATTTGAAAGAGGATAAAACATTAAATCATGCTGAATCATTAAGAAAATTAATGCTTAGTAACAGTAGAAACTGTCGAGGCCAGAAGTCTGGACTTTTTGACCTTATGTGATAGTGACCATTCACAGTGGCCAGGCAGACTTTATGGAAGTATATTGAGTTTCATAAGTCTCCTGACAAAAGATTGCCACAAAGATTGGGATCACCACTCTCTCTCACACACACACACACACACACACAGCCCTTTTAATGACATTCAGGCGATTAAGCCAGCTGGGTTTTTATGGCCTCGGGGCTCAGTCATGGGAGTCAGCAGAAGCCACAGACATTATCTCCCGCTGCCTGGCCCCTCCCTCAGGATTCATGTTGTGCTCTCCGTCTCCGTAGCTTTGCCGCCGCTCACCATTCACTAAAGACACTTTCAAGCGCGACACTTAAAATGTATGACCAGTCTCCGTGCACCCCGCCAGGTCCCTTCCACAGACAGGAACGCTCTGAGCTCGCTGTGGGGGAAGCTCGCCTCCGAGATCCTCATGCAGAACTGGGAGGCGGCCATGGAGGACCTGACCCGCCTCCGGGAGACCATCGACAACAACGTAAGCCTCGTCACAAAGCGCTTGACCTTCAGCTGCTCCTCCCCGCCTGTCAGGGAGTTCTTGCCATTTCTTATTCTGTGTTTGTTGGGGGGGGGTGTGGCATCTGGTCAATTGTTTATCTGGTTCCCCTTAGTCGGTTCTGCAGGGCACGGCATTAGATGGGGTGTGGGCTGAATCTCTCAAGTCCATTAAAAGACATTTTAAACATGATTTTATCCATGCTTGTGATTTTAGCCAAATTTAAGCTTCTACTACGTAATAGCTTTAAGAGCAGCTATATTACAGGTAGAGATTTCACACTGGCCTGAATATGCCATCAGATTGACATTAACCGTCGTCAAATAGAGTTAATCCGTTAATATATTCGGAATGAATAATGCATAATTTCATGCATGCGTAATTGCGCATGTTCTACCCCCACAGTCGGTGAGCTCCCCTCTGCAGTCACTGCAGCAGCGCACATGGCTCATTCACTGGTCTCTGTTCGTGTTCTTCAACCATCCCAAAGGCAGAGACAACATCATCGAGCTCTTCCTCTACCAGCCGCAGTGAGTACGCCGCCGCCGCCTCCCGCCCCCTTTAACGAGCGGATCGTGCGCTTCGATTGTAAGCGTGCCACAGGATAACGAGCTCCGCTGGGCGGGAAAGATGGGTCTGCAGAAACGGGCTTGGCGGTTAACGACGGAGGCCGTGTCTGCTGAAATGAGTCTGTGAAATGAGCCTCCTCGGCTCATAAAGGTAACGGTGGGTCGTTACTGCTCGGCAGGTACCTGAACGCCATCCAGACGATGTGTCCTCACATCCTGCGCTACCTCACCACGGCAGTCATCACCAACAAGGACGTGAGGAAACGCAGGCAGGTCCTCAAAGACCTGGTCAAGGTCATCCAGCAGGTACCATACAACAATGCCCTTCCCAAGCCACTGCATGACCATCTTTCTGACAACTTCTCCCAAACCCTGGAGCCTGTAAACGTTTTTGTCTTTGTATTGCTGTTACAACATGCTCCAACTCATGATGTTAGCTAAAAACAAAGCTCTACAGAGCTACGATTTTTCAAATATCGTTTTTGTCTGCATGTTCCTCGCAAAGTTCCAAAAAAAGCTCACTTGGTTATCTTCAGAAATATCTCCGTACACACTATTCTTGTTTTGTATCTACGTTTCATAGAAGAAATGTTCCATTTAAAGTGTAGTCGTGTGGATGAGTAGGTGCCGCCCCCCCCCCCATGAGCTCAAGATTGAGAGTGTGGCGGTAGCCTCTGGGGTCAAACGAGGGTTCAGACTGACCTGTGTTTGTCCTCTCACCTCAGGAGTCCTACACCTACAAGGACCCCATCACAGAGTTCGTGGAGTGCCTGTATGTGAACTTTGACTTTGACAGCGCTCAGAAGAAACTCAGGGAATGCGAGTCGGTAAGTCGCTTCACCCGACTTGAGCGCGTAGCCGCTTGAGCCTGAGGGCTCGGGAAGGTTGGTGACACCATCCACAGAGTCTCCTAGCAACATGCTGCCGGTTGGAGGCAGACGATGGCTAAAGTTGTAAATCTGTCCTCTTGCACTGGGCTTTTCCCCCTTCTTTCCGCTAAAGTGTCACTGGTCATCATCACAGAGAGAGAGAGAGAGCGAGCTTGTGACCTTCTCTCAACACTACCTTATTCTTCCTGCCACATTTCAACCATGCAACTTACCGGTCATTGGGAACTGACCTGGGATCAGCTGCAGTGTCGCGTTTTAGCGTCTCGCTGTCCTCCCATGGGGGTGTTTGAGTTATATTGTCCCCTTTTAACACGTGCTATCTAAGCTAATCGAAAACCACCATTAAATGGGCCAGAAATGCCTTAGACATACCAGCATTAACATTTTCCTCCACGTCCCCCGTGTGGGTGGGTCGGTCGCAAAATCTACGCTAGACGCTCGACATGAAATAAATAAATAAATAAAGGAACGGCGTGTGACTTTTCTGTGCCAAGAAGGACTGGCAGAAGTAGCGATGTGCAGTGATTGCTCTCTTGAACGCCACCGGTGACACCTCGCTCCGCCTCCACTGTTGAGTCTGAAGGGATGTCTGGCTCCTGACAGAATACACGAAACCTGCCTATTCAGACAGGCTGGAATTGCATGCTGTTAGGCAGTGCATCAAGTTCTTTTTTCGGAGACTCCATTTACAAAAATCCATTGCACATGTAATGAAAGCATAGTGACGTGTTATTAGTGTTTTTTTTTTTTTAAACATTTTTATTATGTTATCGCCCAATACAAATCCGGTCTTAAACTGCCACGTGGGTGATTTTTACTTTGCATATTTCCCCAGGTGCTGGTGAACGACTTCTTCCTGGTGGCTTGTCTGGAGGATTTCATCGAGAACGCTCGTCTCTTCATCTTCGAGACGTTTTGCCGGATTCATCAGTGCATCAGTATCAGGTATCGCGCTGGCGGCGTGGGCCGCTAATCCGCTAATCCTCTTAGCGCGGTAAATTGGGGTTGGCCCGGTGCGAACGCGCTCGCCTGCCAAAACAGACGGGATCGCGGCCAAAGCTGCCCACTGGGGGGGAGTACGTTTCCCGAGACAAAGCGACGATGAAAAGTGGTGCAAATAATCAAAGATCTTTCTGGGCATTTGCCCATCCACTTTGATCCAACCTTTTTTGTCTCTTGTATTTTGTTTGACCTGTTGTCACCCTGTGTGGTATTTGTTTGTCCTCCTACAAGTGTTCCTCCGTCACCTCACCCTCCCTTATCCCCGTGCCTCTCCTCTCCACCTCTCTCTGCTGCAGCATGTTGGCAGACAAGCTGAACATGACCCCCGAGGAAGCGGAGCGATGGATAGTGAATCTCATCCGCAACGCCCGGCTGGACGCTAAAATCGACTCCAAGCTGGTGAGGGAGCCACACGCCCCCTCCTGGGACCCCTTCTGTCTCCGCTAGCTCGGCGTGCCACGTGACGCTAGCCGCTCCCGTAAGGAGGCTGATGGAGCGTTACATTTTCCCAGCAGTGTCTTGCATCTTTTATGGGAGATGTCGTGCATGATTAGATAACTGTTGATGTGTAGTGAAGGGCCGTGCCAATAAAGATGATTAGTAACTGTTGTATATTAATTGTTATATAATAAATATATATATATATATATGTGCATAAGTATGGAGCAGCAATGGTCTTGGCAAGCACTGAACAGCGACAAATGTTAATAATGTCGTTTACATCGTGTTAAACGTGAAATGTCATGTCATAGCAGCACGGTGAGTGATCTTGTGAACATGCGTCTTTCGCCGCTTTTTTGGCAAAGCGTACTGAAGGAACCCGGGGGCGAGACTTTGTTCACCCCCCCCCCCCCGGCGAACCCCGTCGCAACTCTGACCGCATCGGTGTTGTCCGCAGGGCCACGTGGTGATGGGCAACAACGCCGTGTCGCCGTACCAGCAGGTCATCGAGAAGACCAAGAGCCTGTCATTCCGAAGCCAGATGCTGGCCATGAACATCGAGAAGAAACTGAGTCACGGCAGCAGGAACGAGGTACGGTGGGAGTCCTCCAGACCTCCGTGTCCCACACCCTCTCGCTCGCACATGCTCTGAAGCCCTGCTCTAATCTATAATACGCATGACGTAATGGAAATGAGTCCCATTTCCTTCCAACATTTAATCGGGCCCCGAATTAACCAAAAGTCGCCATGTCAGTCAGAAGCGTAGTGAGCGGAACCAAGAGATTTAGCTCAATTTGGCTTTAGCTCGGTACGGCAAGCGTTGGTAGCCTCTAACCACCCTGCACATGCGTCTCGGAAGGTATTCGAGTGTACAAGGGCTTATAAATGTGGCATTGTTTATCATATTCCTTCCTTTACCAAAGTTGATTCGTTCACGTCACTTATAAGCATTAACCTTTTTTTTTTCCCTCCCCTTCGTTCTCCTAACAGACGCCGAACTGGGCGGCCCAGGACACGGGGTTCTATTAGACCACAGAGACATGACTACCGCCGTCATCCTCTTGCTCATCTGTTCGAGTGGAACCTTGAAGACCCTTCAGTTCATGCTCGGCAGAACCTTCAGTTTACTTTTAAAGCCACCATTACGTTATTTGCAATGTGTTCTTTTTTTGTAAAACCAAGTAAACTGACGACACGAACTTTACACACAGTAACTTTACACACATTAACTTTACACACATTCGGGTCTGGGCAGTTTCTTGTAACGACCAGGCCACTGTACAGCTGCCCTTTAACAAGGGCAAACAAATAAATTAACAGCTGTCCATTTGAACTTCTGGTGTCAGATTTTTTGCCCAATGAAGCCTTAAAAATACTACATTAAACAGCCTCCAAATAGGTATTTAATATAAGTGTTGAGTTTGGGCAAGATTTTACTCCCATTGCTCCCTAACTGGTGACTGTTGAAGCACTAAGACTCGTCTCTGCCTTTCACAGTTGGGGATTGTGGGAAATCCCCCGAGGGTCTTTTTCTTCAGTATCATTCCAAACCAACAATTACGACCCACCACTGTTGATTATAATATCGATGCGTGTACAGAATACCATACAAGTAGCTCTGTTTAAGATACTGTGCATTCTGTCTACTGTATAATTGAGGGGTAGTAGCAAGACACACTGGCAAATGTTTCTGAGGTTGGGGCTTAAAGCCGTGTGATCTCATGCGCTGACGTTTACCGTTGTAATGGACGCGTGGAAGAACGTTCTGGTGTGAGGCATCATTGGAGTGACATTAAAATACTCCTCTCTTAATCTGACTGAATCAGTCTGTAATTGGACAAGCAATAGGTAAGGAGAGGCATGAGGGGTGTTGCAAAGACCATGGCTGCCACTTCTCTATGTCTATTTGCCACATTTAAACCTCAGAAATACCATGTTTGTAATATTTGTGCTTTGTCTAATGGGTTGAGTAGAAAATGGTCCTGGAAAATATAGGCGTTAAAGGTATGACATTTTCAGATACATAGAAACTACACTCACCGGCCACTTTATTAGCTATACCTGTCCAACTGCTCATTAATGCAAATGTAGAATCAGCCAATCACATGGCAGCAACTCAATGCATTTAGGAATGTAGACATGGCCAAGACGATCTGCTACAGTTCAAACCGAGCATCAGAATGGGGAATAAAGGTGATATAAGTGACTTTGAACGTGGCATGGTTGTTGGTGCCAGACGGGCTGGTCTGAGTATTTCAGAAACTGCTGATCTACTGGGATTTTCACGCACAATGAAATGCTGATGCCAGAGATCAGAGGAGAATGGCTAGATTTGTTCGAGCTGATAGAATGGCAATAATAACTCAAATAACCAGTCGTTACAACCAAGGCATACAGAAGATCATCTCTGAACGCACAACACATTGAACATTGAGGCAGATGGGTTGCAGCAGAAGACCACACCGGGTGCCACTCCTGTCAACTAAGAACAGGAAACTGAGTCTACAGTTCGCACAGGCTCACCAAAATTGGACAATAGGAGATTGGGAAAATGTTGCCTGGTCTGATGAGTCTCGATTTCTGCTGTGACATTTGTATGGTAGGGTCAGAATTTGGCATCAATAACATGGATCCATCCTGCCTTGTATCAACGGTTCCGGCTGATGGTAGTGGTGCAATGGTGTGTGGGATATTTTCCTGGCACACTTTGGGCCCATTAGTACCAACTGAGCATCGTGTCAACTCCACAGCCTACCTGACCATATCCACCCCTTTATGACCACAGTGTACCCATCTTCTGATGGCTACTTCCAGCAGGATAACGCGCCATGTCATAAAGCACGAATCATGTTATTTCTTGAACACGACAATGAGTTCACTGTACTCGAATGGCCTCCACAGTCACCAGATCTCAATCCAACAGAGCACCTTTGGGATGTGGTGAAGATTCGCATCATGGATGTGCAGCCAACAAATCTGCAGCAACTGCGTGATGCTGTCATGTCAATATGGACCAGACTCTCTGAGGAATGTTTCCAGTACCTTGTTGATTCTATGCCACAAAGGATTAAGGCAGTTTTGAAAGGAAAAGGGGGTCCAACCCGGTACCAGCAAGGTGTACCTAATAAAGTGGCCGGTGAGTGTATATATGGTCTTAATGCTTCTGGATGTGGCTATAACAGTGGTGTGTTTTCCACTAGGTGGAGGCAGAGACTAACTTGGTGTCATCTCACAACCCGCGAAGGTTTCTTTCTTCAATTTCATTCCAAACCAACAATTACGACCCACCACTGTTGATTATAATATCGATGAGTGCACAGAATACCATATAAGTAGCCCTGTTTAAGAGACGGTGCATTCTGTCTACTGTATAATTGAGGGGTAGTAGCAAGACACACTGGCAAATGTTTCTGAGGTTGGGGCTTAAAGCCGTGTGATCTCATGCGTTGAAGTTTACTGTTGTAACAGATGCATGGAAGAACGTTCTGGTGTGAGGCATCATTGGAGTGACATTACAATGTTACTCTCTTAATCTGAAGTGCTTAAAACAAAGTGATAATAGAACAATGGCGATAATACAGCAATTTTGGAGTAGTAAATGTTGAAACATTCTGTGTATATAATCATACTTCCTGGTCTGGCTGTAACATTCACGGACTCAGTTCCGTATAAACATTCCTAAGCGCTTCCTAAATAACCGCCGTCTGCAGAAGCACTTTGGAAACGTTGTTATTGTAAA
Organism: Brachyhypopomus occidentalis; assembly: GCA_020368025.1. Classification (NCBI taxonomy): domain Eukaryota; kingdom Metazoa; phylum Chordata; class Actinopteri; order Gymnotiformes; family Hypopomidae; genus Brachyhypopomus; species Brachyhypopomus occidentalis. The sequence continues at coordinate 3,073,248 of JAGXOD010000107.1, forward strand.
GTGTGGAGATATGGCCCCTGTTGAACGGCCTGGGGTGCATTTCTAAGCATCCCCCCTACTATTAACAGACAGGTTTCTGAGGATACGTGAGAGGGGAAAGAAAAAAGGGGGGAAAAAAAATCGAGGGTGTGTGTGTGGGTGTGTACGTGTGTGTGTGGGTGTGTACGTTTGTGTGTGGGTGTGTGTGTTTGTGTGTACGTTTGTGTTCACTCTGGGAGTGGCAGCTGGATATTCCGGGCAGGAGTTCTGCCTCTCGTCGCTGCTGCTTTTCGGCGGAGGAAAACATACACGCGCGCATGCACGCTCGCTCCCGCGTACACACACACACGCAAACACACGCCTCCTGAGCTGACGTGGGCAGTGGGCTCGATCTCGCACAGCTGTTGCCCATCTGCAAGAGAGCACCAGCGCCGTACAGGAAGACAGTGAGAGTGAGGGAGAGAAGAGAACATTCAGAGGCTTAGAGGATGGAATCGTTGCAGAACCTAGTGCTGGCCAATCCGGCGCTGGCCCGGCTGGTCTGGGTCATGGTGCTGGTTCTGGCCACCCTGCTGATATGGAGCCTCTTCTTCTGTTGCTGGGAGAGTCGTGGGTCGGTCTCCCCTTTGGAGATATACCTCTCAGGTAGGAGTTTACCTCTTTCAGCCTTCTTACTGATCTGGGGTCAGCTGTGCTTGCTCAACCACATGTTTCGGTAACTGATAAGGGCACACGCACACACACACACACACACACACACACACTGTCTCAGGCCTGCTTGTAAAATAGACGATCTCTAACACAGAACAGGGGCTACTGACGAGGCGGCATAAAAAAAAAACAACTGAGTGGAAAGAGTTTTCCTACCCATTCATCCGAAGTTGTGCTGGTTTCCAGGATACCGGTTTCCCACATTTTCCGTAAGTGGCAGCATTTTGCTGTCTCGGGCGGAGGAACGGGCCTGGAGCCCGTGGTTTGGCCAGCCTATGTGCAGTGCCAGTCATCATTGTCTTGGTGTGTCATGGAAGGGGCGTGTTCAGAACCCCCAAATCATTCCGCGCCGTACTCACCGCTCTATTCCAACAGGGAGAAAGATTCCCACAACTACTGATAGCTACCCGCAAGCTGGAATTCTGACTTTCATTCATCACAGTGAATGCACACAGAACAGACGTGGATATCAGTCTTGGAACACAGGAAGATACACCTGAAGTTAGACAGCAGTCATACATACCAGAGATTTACTGTACAGTTACAATATAGCTGTGTCCATATACTACTAGTTCTGGTTTTGAACACTGGTTTAAAACATGCTCACCACAATTAGAACACTTGATTCCCTGAGAGTTTAGTTCCCCTCTCAGTGAAATAATGGTATTCCCCTTCTCTTAAATTCATGGCTTCCTGAAATTTGTTTAAACTGAATACAGTATACGACAAAGCACTTTTATAAATTGCTCTGGATAAGATATGTCTCCTAAAAGCAGAAAATGCAAAATGAATCAGGTGTGTAGAAGAGGGGGGGGACTAACTCTCCAGAAGTCCTCCCACTAAACGGTGCTCACACTGAATCTCCTGAACCCTCGTCACGGTTCTCCACAACTGCTGATGCTGCTGTTGTTTTAATGGGTCACGGGGAACCATCACTGGCTACCATTATATATGAAACATGAAGGCGATACCCCTCCCCACCCCGGCTCACTGTCTAAGGGTGACAACCAATGGCCCAAAAAACACAGACTGCTAACCAGCCCCACAGGCCCGCCACAGAGTCCTGTCCCCTGTCCTGTCCCCTGTCCTGTCCTCTGGTTCTCCTGTAGCCTCACCTGGCAGCTTTTTGACCAGCTGCTGCCTCCGTCCCTGCACTCTTGTCTTTGATGGTCAAACTTCACTTGTGCATTTCCAGGTCTCTGGTGTGCAGGATCTGGATGTCCACAAATGTGATTTTTGTTTTTATTGTCCTCTTTTTTTTTCAGCCACGAAGAAAAACTTGAAAGCAAAACATCAAAGCAAGGTAGGAAGACCTCAGTGTTCTGGTCGGATCAGCGTTCTCGGTGTTCAGAGTTTTTCTATGCACATGCTTCCCTCAGGTATTTTCTTGGACTGAGTTTAGTATATAATGTTTATCCGCTCAGTTATTTTAAAACAAGAATCTTGTTTCCCAGGTTTTTCTTAATTCCATTGTCTCTGCACTACCCATAGCAGCCTCTAGAGGCCAGTAGATAAACATGACCAACTGGCATGGCTGAGAGCTGTTGGTTTTTTCCTACTGACTGACTTGCATACTGGAGTTTGGTAGGGGAAGAACATTAATAATGAATGAATGCATGGAATTAGTCAATCTAAAATATTTTTGGTTGGAGGTGTTGGTGTTACTATGTGTTATTTTTGTGATTTGTTATATTTATATATATATATATATATAAATATCAATTTACCTTGCCCATAGAACCAAGCCGTTGAGCTTTGATACTGTAAACTCTTTGTATGATTTTAATACAGGGCAGAATACAGATAATCTGATATTTCTTTCTGTGTGTGTGTCATAAAGGAAAAAAAACTCATGGAAAACTCAGTCAAATTAAAGACAAGCTGGCTAAGCTTTCACATAAAGTTTTACAAATGCAGTATTGTGCTTTTATTTGTGGCCAGTGGCCAGTTCTCTTGGACCAGGCCTATCAAAGTGAGTAAAACACTGGTTCAGGTATGATTAAATGTGTGCATTACAATAACAGTTAACTGTCATTTGAGCAGTGTGCATTGCCCTGAAACGCTTGATCACTTTGATTTCATAGTACTAATGGAAGATCATTGTGCTGTTTTAGAATTAGAATCAAATGCACGAAATAGCTTTTCTATTCAGAATAGGAACCTGTCCAAATCTGAAGTGAGCAGCTAGCAGTTTGTTTACCTGCCATCCCTAATCACGCTCGGGGACTGCGCCGACAATGAGCCCTTTGTGTGATCTCTGAAGTGGGCGCCAGAAATGACCGAAAAGCGCCCACAGAGTTCAGTGGTAAAATGTCTTTGTGCTGTTTTTCAGTGCTGCTTTGGTCCTACGCGTTCCTCTGGCGTTCAACTAAAGCAAGTCCGTTTCATTTGATTGCTAAGGTTTTTTGGCTGCCCGTGTCTCACCGATTCGGTTGTCGTTCCAGCGGAAGAAGAAGCCGAAGGTCGCCTCAGCTACGGTTGACGGCGGGGCTATAGAGGAGGCCAGTGAGGAGACCCCTCCAGCTGAGGAGAACCAGGAGGCGTTGAAGTTGGAGCAGTCGGAGAAGAGGGAGGGGCGAGAAACACGGGGAGAGGAAGAGAAACGCGTCGGTGTGAGGAAGAGGAACAAGCGTCACCTGAAGGTCACCGTTGCACCTGGAACCACGACCTCTGAACCTGCCAAGGGGGTGAGTCAGCTGCCCATTCTCCAAACCTTAGCCAATCCTTAGCCAATCTTTTGTCAGTTTCAGATCATTTCATCATTGCTGACTAGGCTAGTTTTGGGAGAAAGAGGCCTTTCAACCCAGCAGTGACACTGACCCATGTAAAAACTGACAACACGGCATACTAGCACAACGCCACTACCATTCCAGTGTCACTGTTGTGGTGTGCCACTGCAATAATACCAGAAACATCATTCCAGTGATGAATCAGGTACGCAGTTTCTAACATTCTGTACATTCCATGAATATGGTATCCTAAAACGTGAAGATAAAGTGGTGCTTGTTGCTTATGATGACAAACACACTCTTTAGTCTCTGGTTCACTTACAGTTTCCCTAACACTCCATGCATCAAGAAGCAGATAAGGGTCTTCTATGGTGTAATATTATAACACCTGCGAACCATTCTAATACTCAGGCAGCTGTACATCATCAGATAATCAATGCAATTAAGAAACATTGAAATACTCCCTTCTGTTTTATCATTACTGTCTTCAGTCTTACCAAATTATACTACACGTGCCAGCAGCGCGCGATAAGGCTGGCTTCCAGCACGCGCTTGCAAATTTATTGCCCAATGTTGGGAAAGGCCAGCATATTTTAAATTTAAGACAGCACATTTTGTTCTAGAAATAAATGCCGATGGTTACTGCAATCAGTCATAACTCTCCCCCACCAGATTCCACCTTCAAATCGCGCTGGATCCAGATATCCTCCTGTTGGTTTTAGTTAGGTTTGATTAATTGTTAATCCCAAACATAACCCGAGTCCGTCTTCGCGTATATTCAGCCGTCTAAACTGGGGTTCAGCGCTGGGTTGAGCTCAACGGGTCAATCTGGCAGTGAGATTGCCACAGTGGCTCGTGCAGTTAGCCAGTATCCCTCCCACTAAACGGTCCATGTCACATAACACCCCTTCTGAGGAACCATTTGTGCACACTAAGTGATGCTGTAGTCTATTATGAAATATGTTACCAGTCGTAAACATCGTCTAACAGGGCTTTTTGATGTTGAGTAATACTATCTTAAATCTAAACTGGAGATTGTTTTTTTAAAATACTTTGGGGTGCAGGGGGCAGTAACTCCCTTTAGGATGAAGATTTAACTGGATTTCTAGAAAATATTTCTATTAGTTTGTCTCCTGCATTTTACGCAATTGCCTTTGATGTTACGCGGGAGCCGTGGTGGCGTCATGACATCTTCCACGCGCCATCACAGTTTCGATTTTTTACACAAACGGTATTCAGTAGTATATAATTGACTGCCTCATTGTGCCGTGCATAATACGGTACAGCGTTACACCATTGAGTGACGGTTGAATAGGATGTAGCCTGTCGTAAATTATGTCATCCCTCGGACTGTTTTACTCCTCTGGAAGTGATATCCCTATTGACCATTCCAACATCTGCATCGTGACGGACGTCAAAACGACCCACGCCACTAGGGACAATTAACTGGCGTGATACGCGGCTGATTCGTATCAACATAGCGCATTCCTAGTGGATTAAACAACTCCCGGTTAATCGCTCATTACAGGCGTTTGATTAGGCGGTGCGATAACGATTTTGCTCCGATTGATACCGCCAATAGGAACGTTGCTTCTGTGAAACGGGAGGTAGTCTCACGGGAGGCTTGGTAAGTTTGGCACAGTTTTAGTCAAGCGCGATGGTTTTCTCGTGACGTTTTGACAGATGGGAGATCGGAACAGCTGGATTGGAAACGTCTGAATTCTGTTGTACACGTGAGTAACTAGGTGGTGTGGAATGGCCCTTTTAAAAATCTGTGATGCTGGGAAGCTGTTATGTTTTGCTGCATCATTGTCTGCGATACGATTCCGCAGTGTGCGGCCAACGAGAATACTGCTTTAGGCATAGGCGAAAGACCTTATTAGAAGCCGTATCTTGGCACTTTATCACTTATTTTAGATATATCGTGAAATAGAATTAGTCTCTCTCTCTCGCTCTCTCTCTCTCTCTCTCTCTCTCCCTTGCAGCTACAAAACACATTTTACGTTAAAATATATTGTATTTTACTCCATATTTAATTTTTTACATCAGTGATTCATTGGTAAACACTTAATGTGATGCATTTAAAAATGCACTGCATGAAACTGACTAAAATGATTTTTCGCAGACCTGAAGTCCTTGTCAAGATCATGACATTGCTTTGGTTTGTCATAACACACACACAAACAGATTGTCATCTGTTGCTCATTTGCATATTTTGTCCTGTGCTTTAAACATCACACAGACCAGACACCATATTAATTACCAAACAACGAAACGTTCTACTTTCATGTAAGCAAGTACAAAAAAGCACGGACGAGTAAAGAAATAATAGCAGCTAGGTGTTTTTGGGTGGAACAGATTCACACTCGGATCCGGAGGCTGCTGAACAGATTCACACTCAGATCTTGCAGCGTTCCTCACAGATTCTCCTTCTTGTGCCCTTCTCACATACCCACAGACGCGAGAGATCTCAGAACTAGCGCCAGTCTAACCCAACCAGCCTTGCTAAAGCTCTACCCTGCAGTGTTACTAACCTCTATTCAGTTCTACAGTTCTTCTTTCCCACTCCGCTCCATAGACAGCTGAAGACATGCCCCCTCGAACTAGTTCATGTTTCCTGGTAACTCGGGCATAATGAGGTTTATGTTGGAATGTGCGGTGCTGTGGAGACAAAGATGACGGGACAGGGACAAACGATGTTGTTCAAGGCAGTTTTAACGAGGGCTACTTTTTAAAATGTTTTTTGGTCAGGGATGTGAAAGCCATCTGTTGATGGTGAGGTACCTTCATCTAAAGGGCCAGTAAACCATTTCTTTGTGATGTAAATGAGATCTTTAATCATGTTTCACATCACTTCTTCTGTCATTGAAACAAATACAGTTTTCTAGACTCACCCATTTTTTATTGTTGTGGTTCTCTAATTGAATTATAGGATCGTCTTTGTACCTGAAATAGTCCTAAATAGTTATTTCACTTTTTTTCTTCTTTGCCTGCCTCAAAGCACATTATAACTGACATAAGTCACATATTGCCACAGGTCTGAAGCCCCGTTTAATAAAGTCTCAGGGAAGAATCGGAGTATATCACTAGTCATACCATCTTCGACACTTTTTCCATCTTTTATTTGTTTCGTAAGAGCACCAACGCCACCAACTGATGTGAAATCAGGGCTGGGCAGGACATTCTTTTAAGTGATTCGCACTGATGTGCATTCTCTTACAATCAGAGATTGCCATGTTTGTTTTTGGAAATGCAGCGGTGGACGACTGGAATCTGTGCGTGCGTGCGTGCGTGCGTGCGTGCGTGGGTCAGTACTGAGACAAAATATAGAAGCAAAACAGAACAAATGACTGTTCAAATGAATGTTTGACTGGAGAGATCTTGCACGCGGTGGGGGAGACGGCGGGCAGGGGTCAGGGGTCAGGGTTTGGCCTTTTATTCCCACATTTAACGCCCAATTCAAACTGCTATCTGTCCTCACTGCTCTGTTTTGGTTCGCATGGATATTACTTGTGTACTTGGCTCCGGTTAGTTGTTTCGACGTTATAGACTATCTGCTTACAGCAAGTAGCTTATGCCATGCAGGAAAGTGTGTCTATATATAGCTGTAGCTCTAGGGATCATGGTGGTGTTGCGTTCGGGTCGGGATCATTTTTTTTTTGCCATGCTAGCTGGTGCAGACTGAAGTTGGGAGACCTGCTTTTCCTTTATTGCTGCGCTCTTGCCTACAAGGTGTGAATTGGGATTTGTGTGACACTCTGCATTAGTGAGAAAATGGGCTTGTCTTAAATGGCTTTTTTTTTTCTCCCCTCCATTGATGAAAATGTTTGGCCACACTGCCACGGTCAAACGAATTTCCCTCTGCTGGGTCTCATATAGCGTCTGTCCTGAACCCGCCGCAGGACATGTCGGGAGCCCGTCCGCGTCTGCGGGAGAGATCCGCGTCGGAGGAGACCCAGAGCGAGCCGGCGTCCTCGCCCTTCCCCGGGGACACGCTGCCGTGGAACCTGGCCAAGCACCAGCGTGTCAAGCGCTCCAAGTCGGCCTCCGGGGACGTGCTGGACCCCGCCGAGAGGGCGGTCATCCGCATTGCTGGTGAGTAGGGGCGGAGCTGAGCGATGGTGGGCGGGGCTGGGCGGTGGTGGGCAGTATTGGGTGGTGACGGGTGTTTCCGCTGTAGCCACGTGGCGCGAACCGCGCTACATCAAGGGGACACGCGGGGAAACTGAACTATTAACGTATGGAATCGAAGTTGCTCATATGCTCATTACATCACACAAATTGAGTGCGTTCCTGCCAATGAGAGTGTTCATCAGCCACTGATCTGCTGACCTGCAGAGCCCGAAATACCTGTCTGCAATACAGCTCTCTCAAACATATCCTATATGCCACCGATTCCATTAACATCTGAATAACACCAGGAACTTGTCTTGGAAAAGAAATACGAAAGAGGAAGAAAAACAGGACCTAAATTTACACAACTAAAGCAGTGTTTGCCTTTTCTAGCGCATACAAATATGAAATTGAACATTTGAGTTGCATGCGTGGTGCACACCAAGTCCAAATGCGCACCACGTGTGTGCACAGCCGGGTGTGTGTTTGGTGAGGTGGTGTTCCCCGAGGCTCATGTTCCTGTTTACTGATGGGGCCCAGCTTCTTGTTTGCTTAAAACTTTCCCAAAGTGTCTATCTGATTGTCTTGTTCTCGTCCGTCTTTCTTCAAGGCAGGGCTGCGCCTGAAAAGCTCGCTCTTTCTGGGGTGTCGAAACACATCGGGAGTTAGAGCGAGCGAGTCAATTCGCCTCGCCGCTGGCCGAGAGTTTGGCAGGCAGGTTTTGTCATCCAGCTTGGTCATGTGCTTCTAGCTCCCATCACCCCTTCCTGGCCACATGCTGTAATATTCCTAACTCAGCATTCTCTCTGCTCTACACCCCCCCCCCCCCCACACACTACCTTCCGGTTTTGCTGTGTGCATGTGTCTGTGTGTGTCAGCTGCCTGTGCACGCACTCCTCATTTATGGGCGGGGTCGGCTACGGCTCTCATTCTCACGTGCTATGCAGATCTCCGTGGGGATGGTCTCCATGGGGATGTTCTGCCTCCAGTCTGCAGCATCTAGCCGCCTCAGATGCAGCTCTTCGGATAATGGCTTCTGTTCCGAGCATTGGGCTCCTCTGGGGTTATAATCATTTAGAGGCCCGTGCAAGTTCTTTGGGAACTGAGGAAAATGTTCCATGTCGGACTGATGAAACATTTGCAACAACTGCAGAATGCAGAGTTAAAAAAAACCCTGCAGTAGCTAAACTAGGCAGTAGCGATGGCCAACGTACCGTATTGTCAGCGCCTCAGTATTCTGTAATGTGAATGCCATCTCTTCTCCAATTTGTAATGCCCTCTACTTCAAAAACTGCTATTTTTGAAGCTGTTTCTTTGAAAGGTCATTCTGTAGCGAGCAGGAAAGGATGCCTTTGGACTAGTCCTCATTTACTGGATGTCCTTCTCATCTCAGTCACCGACTAAAGACTGTGTTCTCCATGGGCTCACGGGCCATTCTGGGCCTTTTAACATGTTATGGAATGCTGGGTGTTCTGCTCGCTGTGTCTGGAAGAAAGAAAGCATTCAGTATTATGTACGTCATGATCGCGGAGGGCAGTATTTACCAGTGCAATGGATTCTGTCGATCATTTGTGTGAGTGTTCTAGCCGGTGTCCCTTCAGCAGCAGTGATCATTTACTCCAGTGTTTTCTCATACTTTACACGTTCTAGAAGTTTCTCTTCTCCCTTACTCAGCTTTACACCTACCATTAACACATTAACAAGTCCTTGTTGTCGGGCAGAAAAACTAAAGAAGCAAAAAACACCACAAATCAGACATCACAATCTTTAATGAATTTTTGTAAAGGACATATATTTACACTTTTTTATAAAGGCAGTTGAGCTTTCTAACCTCACCTTCCTAATTTTGGATGTCTTGCTTCATTGTCTTCATGGGCTGCTTCTGGACTGGTTTGCCTTTGTTTAAGGACTTCTGAAGACTCCCAGGCTGTTTTTACCTGCTCTCACCACACGGTGTCAGTAGTCCAAACAAATATCTTTTCCCCAGGCAAACTGTCCGCGGGCAAGAAATATGGTTTTGATTTTACGCCTACAGGTCCCTGGCTTTTTGCAGTAGCTGCATTCCAGCGCTGCTCACACCTGAGCTTTTAAAGGTTTTTACCTTTTAAGGTCATTTTTTTCAAAGGCATGACTGTTGGGCTGGTTTCGGGTTCTTTGAGCTGCAGTACTTCTAATGAGGCTATTACCTTTTGATTGGTTGCTGAGATTCCAGCCTTGGTTTATTTTGACCTGGACCACCTGCTGGACCAGAACCATCTCCGTGGCCTTCTATCTCTGTCAGGAGGACTGACCAAATATCTTGTTAATGTTGTTCTTTCCATCTTTTGTTGCATTATGTGTGTAAAATTCAGTGTATATTTTCTTGGTCAAGTTCGTAAAATTGTAATTTCGCACTTTGTATTGTAATGAGAAATCCATCTTGGTTTCTGCTTGTGCAAATAAACACACACTGTCTCAAAGCAAAGCTTCCTAGAATAATGCTCTCCTCCTATGCGTATCGAGACGGCTGAACGGCTGTGAGGCGCCGGTCCAGCCGCCGCTACCGAGAGTTTATTCCGGCGAGACTGTTTATTCCGGCGTTGTCCAACATCGGCATACAGAATAACAAGTCTGTGTGTTGAAATGTGTGGAGTGCGGCTCGATCTTAGCTCATGACGTTTAGATTAATTGCACACAAATGGCTGTTCTTGCTCCATGCTTGGCGCGAATTCTCTGGCGGGCCGAAAAATGCGCATAAATCCGGCTTGATTGAGTCCGTCCAAAATGTTTCCCAAGAATCCTCTGAAAGGGCATGGCAGGTTCATGCAGGATTTGAATTTTTTTCCGCAGAGGTGTGAACTCTAGTGTAACACGTGCTTGCTAAATCAGCATTGTGTATTTTGTCATAAATTATTTCAGAGGCTGGAACTTCTCCATTGGCAGTGTGCAGGGACCTCCGGGTTTTAGGAGTTCATTCCGGAGATTACTGCTAGATATTGCACATGTACTGTAGGTTATATAAACTAGATGGTTTAGTAGACTTACTCAGTTCTCATTTATTTCTAATCTTAATTTAGATGACCAGCCCATAAGGGCCACCTTTTCATAGGTAGTGTCATAGCTGGAGTAAAATCCCTGATAAATAATATAGGGATATAACAGTAATTTATAAAGTTGTTGATTTTCTTTCTCAAGTAGTACAAAAGCTAATTTGTAATGTTTTGAGCAGTTAAATTTCTTAATTCAGCAAATTGCAACATGGCAGTAAAACATTTTGGCATTATAGAATAGAATCATTATTGATACTATATGCCAGTACAATGAAATTTTGCATAATTTATGGTAGTGGATGGCAGATCGTTTGTGTAACATCACGGATGACATTAGGATTTGTGTTAGAGTGGTGGTGTAATTCCACTGTGCTGTATTGTGTCATATGTGATATGTTCTCCATCTGACGGGTAGAGACTCTTATTTTATATTGTATTTAACGGCAATGACGACATTCCTCTCACAAAGGACTTCATCAAAACTGTTTTCGTATTTAAAAACGGTTTTTCCTTTTACTTATGAAATAGGACAGGACTCATGGAACAAAACGTCCCTCTTTATCTATCTTACTGTCTCCCTCTATCTTTCTCTATTACAAACACACTCTCTCTCACACACACACACACTCAATTACGTAACCCACACAGAAGCGTAACTGATGCAGCTTCCTGTCAAGAAGCTCCCATTCATAATCCGTGCTGTTCTGAATGATGCAAACGAAGGGTTTTTTCAAGAATACTAAACATATTTCTTTGAGTAATGACACCAGTGTTGGCCCCATGTTCTCATAGAGTTTGTGAAGAACCAGTGTTGTTTTAGCTGTAATAGTAGCATTTACCTCCTAATTTATTACTTTTATGGAGCAGTGATGTATTTTAGCTTGTAAAATGACTTATTCTTGTACGTATTGTTTGATTCGTGTGTGAGAGGATTCCACTGTTTTGCCCTCCTTTGAACTCCCTCATGCGCACTCAGTAGGGTGTGGTGGCGTGACACAAGCAGACCAGTTCTGCTATTTTGGGTCACTGAAAATTGCTAGTTTCTGGAAATCTGATGTGAAAATGATCATTTTCATTCTTTTTTTTTATTTTGCTGACATTATTAGATGTTGTTTATCTCTTGAACAGGATCATGTCATTGTGTTGTTGTGCTTGTGCCTTTGGGTTTGTGTGTGTGTGCTAACTCATTTCTACTGGACTAGAGCTGTTGTTCTTAGAAATCAGCTCTGCCTGGAGCCAGTGTATGGGCCTTTAAGAGGAGGGACTGTGTGTGTGTGTGTGTGTGTGTGTGTGTTGGGATTTCTCAAGCTTAGGAGGGGAGTGGTACTGGTGGTCTGGACTGAGAGCCAATGCTGTGGAAGGCGGCACACGCACACACACACTCAATCTTGATTGAGTGGGACACGGCATACACACACGTGCACGCTAGTCTGCTCTGACAACCCAGCCATCGGGGAGAGACGCCTGACAGAGAAAGGAAACAGAAGGAGAGAAGCAGAGGAGACGAAAAGAGAGGAGAAGAGGAGAACGCTGCGCTGACCTGAGGGTTATGTATCATCACGCCAGCCTGCCTGCTCGCGTGGACGAGCAGGACTTCATGCGAGCCTACGAGAACGTCAGGGAGAAGTTCAAAGGTACTGCAGCCTGCGTCTACTCGCAGGAGGCACACGTGAGGCCCTTGTGTGTGTGTGTGTGTGTGTGTGTGCGTGTGTGCGCGCATATCGGTGAAAACAGCATGCCTAGCAAAAATCCAGTGATAAATACTTCCACATTGAACAGCGTGGACATACAGCACAGGGGGACTGTCTGAGCCCATTGCAGGACTGCAACTAAGTTTTGCACCATGCTGTAGTGAGCTGTGCGCACATGTCTGTTAGGGATGCCAAGACGCCTGGCTGCCTTATGCTCGCTGGTGTTGGTGGGCAGCAGTAGTGAGACTGCAGGCGCTTGTTGGCTGTGCTCAAATGTGTGACCGTGTTTGGTCCCGCCTCCCTTTGAAGTTCAGCGCTCCTCGTGAATCGGTGTGGCCCGTGTCGCACCATGCGTAACTTCCCGTCTGCCAAGTTGTTATACAAGCCTGTTTCTGCTTACAATGAGCCTAAACGCTCTTATTGCTTCAAGGGTGTTTACAAGGCCTGCGCAAATCACGTACCAGGCCCGTGATGATCTTTCAGGAGCATTGTTATGTTGTCATAACAACTGCAGTCATTCACCTCTGCTGTCACTGTTGCAGGACCTTTTAGCATCACGGTATTTCCTGCAGGACCCCTGCGGGTTCATGTATCCATTATAGGAGAAGCAAGCAGTGTTGGAATGAAATGTGTCCTTTAACTGGTCAGGTGTTATTAACAAGCACCACTGGACAGAAACAAGTCCACTTTACCCGGCGGACGATGTAATTACTCTAAGCGGTCAGTGTGCGGCTTACACCGTCCCGTAGCCCTGTTTCTGCCTCCCGTCTGGAGAGGGCTATAAATATCGGCCTGGTCTGGCAGCGAGGACGTCTGGCAGAGATCTGTGGGGAGGAACATGCTGGCCTTCAATCCCTCCTGCTGCCCTCCTGTTTGGAGCTATGAGGAGTGAACGGAGGCATGTTGAGATGTTTCCAACGATGAAGACCAACGTTATGACTCCATGAAGGATGCCTAAGCATGCATTAATTATTTAACTCTGGTGAGATGTGTATATCTGCTGATCCCAGATCAGATCTTCTTCCACACTTGAACCTGGGTTGCGGAGGCTGTGTGTTGACTTCCTTAGCGCAGATCTTGCTGGCCGGCGTCCCCCTGATGCCAAGGGCACAGGGGCATCGCATTCCAGACCCTCTGGCCCTGGCACAGGGTGCGAACAATCCACATCCTGATGAGATTCTTATCCGATCTCCTTTTAATCGCCTGGCTGTTGTGGATAGGGAGACGTGGTTCAAAATAGCATCGTTGAGATGATGACGGCATGGGGAAAGCTCTCAGATGCCGGAGTATATTGGAGAGGCTGATTTAAGAAAGCTCTCGTCCAGGAGAAGGGTCCACGCATCAGATAGTGTTGGACCAGTTACTTTTCCTTCAGATCTTCAAAGGCATCTTTTCATATTACTGGCATTTAAAGTTTCTGAAGGTCCACTGTGGTTTTTTTTGTACTTATCAATTTAAATTTTGTACTTATCAAAAATGTTTTTTTTTCTGATAAATCAGGTCATATTGCAATAGATTCTATAGATTGTGTGCAGTTTTTCGCATGTCTCAGAGGTACTAGAAGCAAATTTATGTCACATAATATAAGTACTTTATGATGACTGATAGAATTACCAATAGAAATATCTTCTCACTTTCATATTCAGTATCGGTCACAATGCACAGTAATAAACCTGAATGGAATTCTTGTCCAGCAGACGTCTCGGCTACACTGATTGGTCTTTCCAAGTGTCTTCATGTCTGGTTAGATGGACGGTGTCATTTTTCACAAGCTCCACTCTGCTTGACCCCAATCTCTGAATTCCACCTCATGCACTGCCCTGAAAGCCAAAGCTGACCTCTGACCCCGCCCCTCCAAAACCCTGGCGCCCCCGATGTGCTCGAAAAGACCAAGGTTTGCTTGGTTGGAGTTACTCTGTGCAGTGTAATCAAACGGATGAGGTCACGTCCTGTGAGCACAGGTCATTCAGCTTGGGCAGCGCGTGAAGATTGTTTTAGTTCAAGACGAAGTGTGTGAAGCTCTCATTGGCTCCAGATGGAGAGGAGACTCAACCTGCCTGGCCCACAACACCCAGCCCTCCGTCCGGATACCTTTCTTGCAACACGACCTCCAGTTCTAAAATAGCGTCTTTTAAAAAAAAAAGCCCAACACACATCTAGGAGTGCATGCACGAGCATATTCACGTATGTACTCATAAATACGCATGAACTCGACCGCATGCCGGCTACCATGTTTCAGTGGTAGAAGGCCGGCGCATGTGATGTCATGTCTTATAAGTGTTTCACACATGCGCCCAAAACCATGCACATACTGTATATAGAAATCTAAACATGATATTGTATTACTCCTGCTGGAACAATGTACATTGATCTATTCATTGAATGATATTTTACTGTAATACCATGCATATGTTTTAACCCTAACTTTAAAACCTTAACCTCGGAAACCTCTTAACCTTTCATTTTGGGATTATTTTGGCCACCAAAAATAAGGAATACGGACACACATGCGCACACTTTAGCAGTCCCACGGATACCTGATTAGCATCGGCCTCAGGAAGGCAGTTCAGAATGTATCTGCTTATGAGGAGCAGAAGGAAAGAGCTGATCATGGGGTGGGAACGATGACAATGGAGATTTTGGTATTGGAATATGGGAACAGGGTTGGAGTTTATTTAATGTGTTATGGGATTATGTGTGGGGGTGGGTTTGTGTAAGGAAAAGGGAACACGTGTCTGAGGGAGAGGGAATAACTGAATGAGAGAGAGAGTGACTGAGGGACAGAGTAACTGAATGAAGGAGAAAGTAATTGACTAAAGGAGAGAGTGACCAAGGGGGAGAGAGTGACCAAGGGAGAGAGAGTGACCAAGGGAGAGAGAGTGACCAAGGGAGAGGGGGATTGAGGGAGAGATCCCATTCACAATGACTGGGACTGGGCTAAAGAGATGCTAGTACTGCTCTACTGGCATGTGTTCATGTACTATATTGAGATCTGGGGCGTACTTGTTTCTCTACAAACTGTCAGAAAAGTTGGTCTGTTAACAGGCCAACACTCACATATATACCCACATATATTCTTTCTCTAGAGGAAGGGGAAATATTTCAATACAGTATTGTAGAGTGGCTTCAAGTGTATTTTCAACATTCTGACAGGTGATTGGAGGTCACCAGGGACTGTCTGGGTGCACACACATCTGTGCTTTCCCACAGTGGACCACTTACGTTAATGATTCAGATACACACACACACACACACACACCTACAGGTAACCAGACTATGTTTACTGGCTCCTCTCACACCGCTGCTATTTCTCACATCTCCTGGCAGAATCATTATTCTTCTTTAAAAAAGGAGTTCTTTCTTACAAAAACAAACACACACATGCACGCATGCACACACACACACATACACACATGAACCACAAGAAATTCTCCTGTCTACTTTTCTGCCCAAGTGTTTCAAATATTGATTCAGTTTGCTGCAGTTTCTCCAAACTCCAGTTTAATTGCTCAAAAACAGAAATGCCTTCTTTTATAGACATCTTAAATAATAAACATAAACATTATTGAAGTCCCTATTGTCAATACTTCGGAAATCTGAAAGTGTGAACCATGCTAACAGGCTCCTTTCCCCCCTTTGGATAGAGAGGGCATCTATTTTTGCAGGTCTATTGATCAGTCATGCGGTGACCCAGACTAGAATGGGTCTGCTGTTCGCCTGTGACTATGATGTCACCCTGTGGAAAAAATGTGCCTAGTGTTGTGAGATTTGTATCGCTAGGATACCACACATACCTGCAACAAACTGACCATTTCTATGACCGAAACGAGGAACCGAGAACTCTGTTCATAAACCCTCGGGTTACTGAAGTGTGGTGAGACCTTCATCACCACCCATCAGTGAGTCATGAGACAACCAGTAATTCTAAGTTTAATTCGTTACACATCTCAAGTTTCACAATGGGACACATGTATGTCATTTTGAGAGAGTCACACCTTTTTTTACTTATTTGCCATGGAAGAAACTGTAAACAACAAAGCCACACACAGTGAATTCCATGGCAGTGTTTCATGGACGGCTGGTTCCCCTAAAGTTCAAATGTCCAGATCGGCAGTTTCAGCCACTGTGTGTGTGTGTGATATCTGTGAGGAGAGGTGTGGGCCAGGACCATTGTTTGTGCCACACTGGGCTGAATCAGTTCACATACAAGCCCTGGCACTCAGCTATCTGTGATGGGCGAAGGTCTCGGATCAGAACTGCTGATCTCAGATCAGTGTTCCCTATATTAACTCTGATGTATGTAAGACTAATTATCCAGTAATGGTGATGGCTGTTTCTGAGCACAAACTGACCATAGAAGCACAATTTGAGTCCATATTCTCACATATTAAATGCCCATGTTGTGCAGGGACTTGGAGCTGTGGTCATTTGTTAATATGGCAGTTGACTCAAGCCTTGTGCTATGTTTGATAATCTACTGAACAAAGTGTACAGCTTGCTATGTATGTCGTCTGCTAGATGCTTGTATATACTTCATCTCACTAGTGTTTGTGGAGGACTTACCACAGACTTGAATACAACAGCACACTGGTGTTATTCAAAGGTTGACCGATGTCATAACCCCACCACCTCTATGAGGACGAAGGGGCAGTGTGTACCAGTCCTACACCTCATGTTCTACCTGCGTGAAACGCTCTTGGCCCTTTTCGTGAAACTCCACGAGGTTCGGGCCTACAGTTGTGTCTGGCCCGGCCCGGTAAAACCATCGACATTATGGTTATCAGCTCAGCCGTGAGACTCAAAGCCACTGGCTTCGACAGTGCCGCCCTTACTTTGGTGCATCGCGATCCATCTGCCTTATCTCTCTCCGACACGGCGCCGAATATGTAGGAGTCACGACACACTCACTCCTGTTCCCCTTAAGACTTCCCATGTTGCTTGGTGGTGTTTTTTCTTTAACTACACTTTTTTGTGCATCACACACACTTCGGTAGTTTTCCCACCAATCACGGCGGCGTTCACCAGGAGAGGTTCCTCTTCGCCGTTTTCCGTCCTCTTCCAAGCTTCCATCTCCCTCCTCGAGTTTTAAGAGAACGCTTGGCAGACAGAGGTGGAGGAAGCCTGCGCAATTGCTCTCGACGCATCTTCAAAGGGCCTGTGTGGAGGACGTTCTCCAGATTGAATGAAAGAGTCCTTTATTAGTGGTGAGAGGGAGTGGGAGAGGCCTACAGCCCGGGTGCTGCACAGTCCACCCCATCGCTGCAGCCTTAATGACCCTCTCCCACATTAAAACAGCATTCCTTTCATTTCAAAGGAATCCGTTCCTAAGGCTCTGAAGAAAGTTCACGCATATTGCAGCGATTGTTAGCCTGCGCTTTTCCCCTTTCAAGGACGGGTGACATGGATAAGATGCCGGTTGCTTTGCGTGTCTCCAATGATAGATTAGTCGTGATGACGATACCCGCCAGTGCTACGTTGGAGTCTTCAATGATATACCTTTTAATGGCAAAATGAGCTATGCATTATACAACTGGAGGATGTTAAGTTATTTGTGATTTTTAAAGAATCATTCTCACTTTTATGCAGTATTGCTAGCTGGTGTATATTAAGAACATATTTGCTCACTGGATGCGGGTAGATAACCGCCGTAATTAATGCTGTTTTTTTTTTTTTCTCTTTAGTTTACAGTTTACCACATGATGGTTGCCATGGCTGTCGCCATGGCGCTGTGATAGTGAGACCACTCCCTTGTTGTTTTGATATCGCTTTCGGTCCCCGATGTGGCGCTCTAGTCAGTTACTGGGGATTGTGGGAATCGGATCCCAGCATGGTTTGCGTTAGTTGGCTGTACCATGGAATGCGGGGTTATGAAAACTGTTGGCTTGTGTTTTCGCGGGTGCCGACTTTTCTTATGAGTTTGTGCATGGTTCAAATAAGTGGCACTCTCATTGGCTGGGATCCAGTGGGAAAGCTTTTAAATATAGGACAAGGGTTAAATCTGTGCATGGAGATATTGTTGATTAAAAGTATGTATTTGTGTGTGTGTGTGGAGGGGGGTAGGTTTGCAGTGTGGCCCTGCCCTACCCTGCCCTGGCTCAGGTTGTCCAACCCTTTCGGGGTTCTTTGGGAGGTCTTAAAATTTCCCACAGTGCAACAGCTGCATGGATCCCTGCCGAGTGTGCTGTCGGCGCTGAAGCAGAGGCGGCTCATCCTTTCTCCACGAATAGCCGGTGTTTATGGTTATTTACAGCCTTTAGCCCCTCACAGTTTGATTTCATTGGATATCTAATTTCCCTGGTCATAATCATATGGAGAACATTGAATCCCTTGTGAAACCTGAGAAATGGAAATGGTTGTGAAAGCAGATTTGAACATTCCATTTGAAGATTCCACGTTTAAAGTGTCACTATAAAGTGTCATATTATGTACACTTCGATGTTTGTACATAAAATTTTTTTCCACTAATGCCACTTTCGGTTCTGTACTGTACAACTGTAGAATTACTGGATACACATAAATATTCTTGTAGACATTGTCACTTGTCACCAGCTAAGAATGTACTGATTACATTTGATTTGAACCAAAATGGTTCATTGACAGAGGCTGGACATGAATTAAACAGTATTTCAAATGGTTGATTTTAGGCATTTCAAATGGTTGCTATATTAAATGGCCTATCATTTATCTCATATTCAGCCAAGGCCCTGATGATGGGCATATGACTGATGTGTTAGACGTTTTGTGCCAAATCTTACACGTGCTTAAGCTTCTATAAATCCTGGGTTTGGTTTAGCTGACAGACTGCGGCCTGACCTGTATCCATGGTGACGGAGAGCAAACAGCCGCCGTGCTGCTCTCCGGCCCAATGGCTTCATTCCCGTCTCGGATCTGAGGAGCACGCGGCGGGCGGTCCGAACGTCCCGGCAGACGTGCTGAGTCATGTGTGCACAGCGGGGGAGGGGGCGGCGGGGGGCGGGACTGTGGTGCTTGACCCTGCAGAACCACTGCAGGGACGGGAGATACAAGCCAAACCCCATGCTGGGCCAACGGCCGCTCAAACAAACGTACAGTTAAGGCCTGTGCAGGTTTGTTTGTTTGTTTGTTTGTTTACAGGAAGGGCTTTTCTCAAGAGCACAAACTTGCAGGTATGCTGATGGAGGCGAGTCTCTCACACACGATTTGTGGCTCAGAGGATCAGCCCTTTCCCTCTTGTTTGCTCGGGGGCTCAGATTTTGCCTTCCCCTGGTGACAAACAGATACATTTATATGTAACAGGCCTTTGGCATCAGCAGAACCCTGACGTACAGAATTAAATCCATTTTAAAAATGTATAATGTTAGGGTTAGTTAAGTATTAATTATTAATTTACTACTAATAAAAAGTTTTCATTTTCATGGTCATAGAACAAATGAAAATCAGTAGCCATATAAATCCACTACTTCACTAGACATTTCCTAATAGTCCTGATATTCCCAGATATACTTTCCTGTCTTGGATATGAAAATGCGGTTTTATTAAAGCAGATGTGCAGTCCACATGTGGGAATGCGAAGAAGCAGTCTGACCAATAGTCGTGAAGGGCGTGTGCATGATCGACCGACCGTTGCGTTCAAGAACCTATAAAGAATGATCAAAGCAATGCAAAAACGGCACTGGCAACGCTGACTGTGAAAAGCAAATATCAACGTGAAAGGAATCCTGGATGAAGCACTTAGTGGGAAATTAAGACTATAGAGGCCACAGAAATGAACTGCAATCCCTTCTGATTTCAGAACTTCCACTTTTCATCCCATCTGCTGATTTTACATTTTTAAACTTGGTGTTTGCTTCTTTATCCCAAAGTCAGATGACCAAGTCTGAGTAGCCTTAAGATTTCTAATGAAATAAACGAACAAAAGCTATTGCCCATCTACAGAGTAAGCAGGGAATGACTGACTGCGTAGTAGAGGATCACCTTTCAGTTTTGGGTTCTGCAAAAATAAATGAATAAAGACACTGTAATTTTGTCATTTCATGCTGTATATTATGAGCGATTTCGGATACAGTTTGTTCTTTGTTCTGCGCTCCCTCTTGTGGGAGGAGGGGGGGGGGGGGGGGCACACACAGACTGAGAGAGAGATCTGCAGTGATGTGCCCTGGTCAAGTGGCTGCTCTTGAAATGCTGTGTCATCTTGCCTGCATGGGGAGTCCCCTCCCTGCAAATGTCTTTAACGAGATAAAGGCTAATAGAGAACTCTGATCTGATCTGAGCACAGTGCGGATCCAAGAGCATCACAGTATTTTTTTTTTTTTAGAGTTCTGGAATTCCGACCGTTAATCCTGCGAAACGTCGAAGGCCGTGAACGTCATTTACCGAGCAGCCAGACGGTGTGTTTGAGAGCATCTCTGGGCAGTGCCACGGGGCTGTAGCGTGAGATGAGGTGTGCCGCTGACATTCGAGGTCGCGCACACGCGCGTGCACAGCGGAGGTTTTCAGTAGGGCGGAGAGGCTGATGCTCTGACTTTGATGCTCCTGGATGTCTGCTGCTGTGACTTGAAATCTTGGTAAATGGGTGGGGGATTAGTCATTCTAACAGGATTTTATGATTGCAACAGAATCTTTTGGTGCACAGATTACACAGATTACCAACCTTCAAGCAGCATGGATAAGCCCTAGAGACAGGGCTGGGATTCGTATCATTCCTGATGTTCATGTGAACCAGATGGACTTATTATTTAACTCATAATTCATTTTAATGTGTGAACGATGAAGTGCCACACAAACATGTATATAACTCTAGTTTACCATATTTAATTGTAGTGAACTAAGAACGTTTTGATGCTACTCAAAAAATGCAGCAAATTTGAACCATAACCACAGCTAAGACCAGGAACGATGCCTTGGTGAGAAATGTGTGCTCCTTGACTCCGTGTTGTCTATTTCCTTGTATGCTTTTGTGAATTGTAGTGAATTTGAGTCAGGTATTGTCAGCACAGACTGCTAACAACGGGGTTGTTTGGAAATTTTCATGGGCTTTTCTAGAAAGATCCATTGTGATGAATCTCTAGACCCAAATACACAGCAGTGAAATAAATTACAGAGGAAGCAAGGCTATGATGACCCAGGGAGCGGTCTCTCTCTCTTCTCTTTATTGTTTTCTTTCTCTCTCTTTTTCTCTCCGTCTCGATCCCTCTGTCTTTAGTTTATAGTATCTGCAACCACCTTGCGTTGCCAAGTGTCCCATCAATGAACATGAAGACTGCCTTTCTAGCTCTGGGATTGGCTGCAAGGTCTCCGAGCACGAGAGGCAGGGGATGGGATGTTTGGCAGAGGAAATAGAGGGGTGGAGGAGGAGGAGGAGGTGGAGGAGAGGGAGGGGTGCACTTTCACCTCCTGTATTTCCCCTGCAGAAGCGCGAGAGAGAGAGAGAGAGAGAGAGAGAGCGAGCGACCACGAGAGAACAATCAAAACACAGAAGCTCCGCAGTCAGCAAGTAGCAGAGCAGACTCTGTGAGGGAGAGAGTAAAGGAGGCTCGGGTCTCTTAGGGTGCGGGAGGCTGCCTGCCGTTGCACAGTGAACCACGCAGCAGATCTAAAGAAGCAGCGGAGCACACGGCAGCATGGACACCGCTAGGTCCATCCAGTATGAGATCAGCTCTCTCAAAGGTACTGCATTTATTTCTCGCGCTGTCTCTCTCTCGCGCGCTCTCGCTTCTGCATGCGCACCAGCTTCCTGAGCAGTCCGAAATGAAGTCACTTGTTTCTGGCAGGAGGCGTGAACAGTGCAGACGTCATCAGAGGTCTCTCTCTTACTCTGTGTCTCTCTCTCTTTCGCTCTCTCTCCCCACTGTGTTGTCATAAGCTGTAGGGTAATGCTGTCTTTTGTACGGGTGTTGGAGGTGGGGGGGGGGAGTTGTTGCGTCAGCCACGGCGGTTCTGAGGTCAGAACGGGGCTCGTCCGTTGTTTATCTCCCTCTTCTTCGTCTGCGGCACACATGCGGCACGTGGGCTGCCGCATCGCCACGGCAACGGCAGCGCAGTGGCGAGAGATCCCCCCCCAAACGTGGCTTCTGCATGTTTTCCCTGCCGAGAGTACCGGCGGATGCGGAGACAGGGAGCTTCACAGCACATGACAAACAAGCTGATAACGGCTGGGCCAGCGGTTTTTATTTTTTGAGATCCACCCATCGCATATTAATTCACTGCAGTCCGGGGCGGGGCAAGTGCTATGCACAGTGGGCCAAAACCATCATTAGGAGAAGCATCACACCTCAAACAGGAAATGTAAGCTACCACTCAATGTTGGAGCCTCTGTAACAAAAAGACGGATAACCGGAAGAGTAAAACTATCAGACATCAGGCTGTGTCCCTCTTTAGTCTGCGTTTACATCACTAAATTGTCTCACTATCCCCAGGCAAGAAATAGAGGAGGGGCAGGAATGATGTAAATGTTCGTACAAACATTTCTCATGTTGTCAGAGTGGCATTCAGGACGGATCAGGAGAAAAATACCCACCACCGGCTCTTCCTTTTGATGAATGCTGAGGGTCAAGTGTTGTGGTGAAAAAGATATTTTTAAATCATCTGATGCAGTGTTTCTTTTCTCCTGAAGTCTGTTTTTTGTCCACCGACGTCTCAGGTTCTTCTGGAGTGAGCTTCATTAGCATAATCTTTTCAAATTTGTTGGCTGCACAGCAAAGGGATGGATTGATTGGTTGCTCGCCCCAGAATTAATAATTACACAGAGTAAGCCTCTGTGAAACTGCATATTTGCTGAGTCATTTTATGAGTTTTATATAACTCAGACAAGATTCCAGCTGGTTCAGCCCTGACACTTTGGATTAAAGCTGCACATTCCTTATCCTCATATTGATTTTTCTTGTCAGAGTGCATCTCATTACTATAAGCAGTTCTTGAAGAATCTCTGAACCCTCTCAGAGTTGTGCAGTGTTAGGGTGGCCAGGCGTCCAGTTTAAAACCAGATAGCCCAGTCTGTCGGCTCCCTATCCTCCACCTGGACGGACACCTATTTGTCATCCTTGTGAAATGGTAGTTCCTTTCCGGTGATGAATGCTATTTTAGTATGTCACAGGGTGAAAATACATGTCTAAGCAAATGTGTTGTATTTCATACCTCACCCACTGGCTCACCACAGAATTTTTGTGCTGCAAATGTCAGTTAGGATGTTTTTGGAACACTAAAGAATACTGCAACGGTGCGAAAACACCAAAAAGAAAACTTCAGTGCTCAACAGCCAGAATATCTTTTCCCTTTTGAAGTGTATGAAGGATGAATTTCATGCCATTGAGACATTATGCCAGACTTGGATAGATAGATAGATGCAGACAGCCTATGCAGCGTGCTACATTCCTCACTGATAACATTCTTCCTTGTGTGGTGGGTCAGAGGCCTACACGGCTACCTTAACATCCATCTCACGCCTCTTCTGGTAGCGGCTCGGGTCTGAAGTGGAGCGGTTTGTGGATCAGCTCAGCTAAGTGTGGCAGGACTTGCTAAAAACCCAGTCGGAGGGAGAAAGGCCCTGACAAGTGGTCTGGCTGCGGATCTGTGGGACATTTTGGCTGTTGTGGTCTTAAGTGAGGGTTTTCTCGCCAAACAAAGGCTTCTCGCCCCACTGAACCGCCCCAGACGACTTAGTTAACATGCTTGGCAGGTCTCGGCTGCTTACCTAACTTCATTTAGCCACTCATTCGTCAGCGCCAAATATGATTAGCAAAACTAGTCTAGAAGAGGCTAGATTAAATGACAGGATTTGTCAGATCTTAATTCAGCACAGGGCTCTGACATGTTAGGGTAATTGGTGCAAAAATCTCATCTACGTATAGTATAAAAACACTGCTCTGTATAAAATGTGATTTGTCCCCCCCAATGAGGTCTGTGAGTTGTCTGTTTGCTTTTTTGGTATTTGTTTTTAGCACAGTTGCTAACATGCTCGTGAATGCTGGCCTAGTGACTAGCCAACTGGCTGTTTTCTGCTCTTGGATTTGCCCATCCAAAGCTCCCAGCGGGTCTGGGCCCAGATTCTCTGATCCCCATTAATGAACTTTGGGCTATTGTAGTTCCTCCTCATCTTTTAAGAGACAAGAGGCTCCACTAAATGCTTTTCTTCTGTTAACGTATCCCAGAGACTGCTAAGACATGTGAAGGAATCTCTCTGAAATTATTCCCAACCCAGAAAGGCCATTTTTAGCGAACAGGTTGGATTGACGTGTACTGAAAAGACATGTGGGCTAGGAATTATGGCTTTGTGTGTGTTTTTTTTTTATTTATTTATTCTTGCTTAAACGACTGAGAGAAGATGTTAAGCTTCTGGAACTCCTGAACTTGTGTGTAGTACGCATATAATGTATTCTTTAGATTACACTCTACTTTCTGTTCTCATGGGTCTGTCAGCGAGAGGTCATATGAGTTCTCCATCACTGTTTAGCCAGACTAATAAACAACACAGACCATGTGCAGTACAGACCTTTTGTAGTATTTCCTGTGGCGTAGCTCGAAATTCAGGGGCAACACCCCACCCTTTTTTTTTTATTACGCGTTTGCTTATTTACGATCCCCTTCTGGGGCGGGGCTCCGTCAGACCGAACCCCCCCCACCCCCACACACAGCGTGTGTCCTGTTTGCCCCTCCCTACACCAGTGGGCACTGCTGGATTTAGATTGATCTTTTGTCTGTGAGCTTTCCATTTTACCACTGACTTCACAGTTCCCCATGTTGCTGAAGATGCATATCCCAGATCCCTGCAGTACACTAAGCAGTCTGCATGCTGATTTTGCTGACTCGTCAAGAAGCCATTATTCCATCCTGAATGGATGCACATATAGCCATGAAAGTGTATATATCTGCACATGTACGTCATCACCTATGTGTATTACCATCAGTGTGTGATGCATGCAGGATTGAGGAAAAGGGCCAGGTGAGTGAAGGAGTTTCATGTTGCAGTTTTTACATAGAAATTTACAACTATGTGTAAAGCAACACATATTGATTAATGTAGTGCAGTCTGAAAGCTTGGAAAGGGTCAGGTGACAGTGTTGGGGGTTTGGTTTGCAGAAGGCCCTCCCTAGAAATCATTCAGATAACCTATACGCTGTAAACATCTGGTCCCTGACCAGTGTCTGTTTTACATTCTGCAACCACAGATGATGTGCTCCTTATCCTCCGTTGATGTGACGGGGGTGGACACTTTGATAACCCCCAACATCAGGATATAGACCTGACCTGTTTAACAGAGCTGACCTATTTGATACTGCATGATTGAGTATTTTGCTCATGAAACTTGACATCTAACTGCAGCATTTAGGTCAGGCATAGAAGGCATGAAATTAATCTTTTCTACACTTTGGAAATAATGGATGTGCTGATCATGTGCTGAGCGAGTCATCTTTGGTTTTGGAATTTTCACACAGTCAAGATCACATGGCTGTTAAACCAATGAATGAAAGGTATTTGCTTTGACATGTACGTGAGCCGCCGACACACTAAAACAATGTTGATCAACTGAAAGCAACCGTCAGTCCACTCCTGCGGGAGGACAAACAGACATCCTGGACAGGGGACAGGGAGCAGAAAAACCGGACCGTGCAGCCTAAAACCAGTCTGGTCACCCTAGTAACAGTAGATGCCTTTTCAGCTATGGTGGGGCCTGACTTTTGCAGTTCTGCTCTTTAGAGGTTCGATTTTGGTTTGCTGGAAGGGAAACCTGATCCCAGACCAGCTGCTGGGTGTTTGCGCAGCCCTCGAGGAGCTGACGAAACAGGGAGTGGTTTGGCATTACGTCACTGCTTAGAAGGGGCCGATGATGACATTGCTAGAAATGGCCTGTCCAGATCTTTTCGTCTCTGGAGGCGAACGTACCAGATATCTGCATATATTCAGGCACAGAACAGCTAATAGAATCCTAAATGTTTTTTTTTTTTTTTTTAAAAACCACTGCAGGAAAATGTGTGACTGAATGCTTGTATCGTCTTAAATGTGCTTGTGTGTTACACCTGGCAGGTCTTCATCCCCATATACTGTTATTCAACTGTATCACAGAGCATATTTTGGCTCTGTTTATACCGTAGCACTCGCATGAAATCTTGACAACATTCGTCACACAGGCACATAGAAAGTGATCATGTTCCAAAGGCTTGGTGACGCAAAAAGCCTTAACAGGTCAAGAAATGTTCTGTTGTCCCGCCACTCTGAGACGAGATCAAAATGTCATGGCCTGTCTCATAAGCCCGAGGCTACACATAACCATCCACCGTATGTTCGAGCTACCGGTGCGTTTTCACGATCCCAGATGGAGATGTTCCCGCAGCAAAGACAAGAGGAGACTCTGGAGCTCTGGAGCTAAGACGGATAAGTCTGGATGGATGCAGTGTGCTACATTTGTTCTCTGCATCCACTCATGCTTTCTAGTAGAGAGGAGGCTCTGCACCTGCGTCTATGGCCGTTTCGATTTGATTAGCAATCATGCTAGCTGTTTCTTCAACTTGTACAACGTTCTCAATGCATCATGGTGGTGCTTTGGCATTTGTGGTAGGGGAGTACGAGAGGCTGAGTGAAAAACACCCGCTATTATTTGGACCTGCATATACGGTCTACTCTCCACACCTCCTTCTTTTTGTGAAGCCTCGACTTGTTTTGACTACATGCTAATCAGCCATGTTTTAGCATCTATCGTGTGCTCAGTCATGGCCCAACGTCCAGCCTTTTCAAGATGCGGATTTTTCAGGGCGGTTCCACGATATTAACTGGCTGAGGTCTGACAGTGTATTACTCAGCTGGCACAGAATACTAGGAGTGTGATTTTATCCCATGTATAATTTTTTTTAAAGATATGGGTTGCTTAAGGTGCACACCGCTCCAAACAACATGAATTCCAGGTAGTGATAAAGTAAGGACTTCAAACACATAGTTAACATGCCTGTTCAGATGAAGGCAGATCAAGTTCTCTCGGAGAACAGTGGGGTTACGGAAGGCAAACGTTCACGTTGCGGAGTTACCGGACCCTCCTACTAGCGACGAGTCTCCCTAAAGAGCCCATTATCACTTTACCTTATGTAAATACGTCGTGTGAGCTCGTAGGGCAAAAGCTGTCGTTGGTTAGCTGGCCATGCATGATCAGCGTTGTATATACACGTGTTCGATCATGTGTAGGCTGCCCTTAAAGAGCCATCGCTCGTGAAGTATGTTCTCCACAAAGCAGCGCTGTCCATAAATAAACTCCCCTGAGGGTGCATGGGAGACGGGAGAGTGATGGGGGAGGCTATTTTGTTTTTAGCATGATTAGTTAGCGTCTCGTATGACCACGCCGTGCCGCTAAATAGCACACATGCTTTGTAGGTTTACGTGTGTCGCGGCAGGTGGTAGCAGAGCTTATGTAAGTGCCATGTCACCGTGTGCCAGTTCAGAGACTAGCATTACCTCCCTGGCTAACACCACCACCAGCTGCACTAAAACATAATGCAAACGTTAGTTGTAAGTGGTGATGACGTTTGACGAGTGCTCTTAATTACAACCTGCTGTATTTTTTCACTGAGCAACATGACATTTGCATTCATGTCTGGCCTTTCTTATTCTGTTCTTGGCAACTTCTCATGTGTGAACAAAACAGCTAAAAGTGCTTGAATTATATTTGCACACACACCTATTGTTAGTTCAGCTGTAATTGGACACATGTTGAGGTACCACCAAAAGTATATTTAAGAAGGTGAACTGTCAGACTGTCCTTAATTGTGATCCCTCTGTAAGCAATGTGATAAATGTATATGACTCTAAAATCTTATCTAATGTGGAAGTAACTGTGTCTGGATTATGTACTTGAGCATGAAATCTATTGCCAGATTTTAGTTCCATGTAAAATGTAACACATCTGATCCAGTTAATCAAGGTTAATTTAGAATTACTGGCATAGTAGCGAGTGTGTTGGAGACCTGATTTCCGTAGGTCGGAACTGGACACTCCTGTACTAGCACCGTGTTCCGTTCATCTACTTCTTCCTCTAGTCTGGGAGAGACTGGGACATAATGACTTTCCAGTGCACTACTGTGAGGAGATGTTTTAAATTGATTTATATTATATTACAGTGTTCATTGTCAAGAGCCACTTCATAAGGGTTTTTTTTGTAGCCTGTCTGAAATCATTTAAGTCTCATTTGCTATCTTGCTTCCAGCTGATCTGTGATGTTGCTTTAATTTGTTTTGTGTGGTGACAAGTTGGCAGAATGGAGTGGAAGTCATTTTGGCTCTAGCTTTGATGCCATGACTCGGTCCAAAATGCTACTGTTGCTACCGGTTCCTTAAAAACGAGCAGCCACCAATCGGCATCCAAGCATCCATTCACTTTTGGTCGCAGGTCAGGATCTTCTCCTTTCATGACGCCGCTGTCTAGAAGTTCTCATTTAAAGTGGCCAGCAGATGGCACTGTCACAACGGCAACGCTCCTGCTCTGCTCTTTCCATTGTACTAACCTGCTGCGGTTCGGGACGCCGTGACGGTGTTTAATCAAGGGTTAAGTGCTGAAACGACACACACACACACCTCCTGCCGTGCCTTCAGCCATTTCCTTAGGTGCGTCCCTTTTGTTCTTAACCGCACCCCTCAGCTTTTAGCAGGCACCCCCGTTCAGTCCTGCCTTGATGGCTTTACCAGCTTTTCCTGTGAACCAACCAGTGGCACTCATGCACCTCGACTCATTTCTATAAGGGGCAGGCGGTTATCTGACATTTTTATGATATGGGAGCAAGAGAACTGGGGTACGTTTGAGGCAACTGCAACTAAATACCGTGTTCTCTCCCCTCCCTTATCTTCTGTTTTTCAGGTAAGATGCTGTTTTTTGATGGTGTGAGCATGGGAGGGTGTGATGGTGGCCAGAGAAGAGTAAGTACACTAACTGAAGCTTTAACGTCTCCACCAGTCCTGACCTTACGCTTCAGAGTCCCCTAACACCGTACTGGCAGAACACGACTCTACGTCACAAGGTCATTCCTACCTTGGCCGCCTTTTGACGATGTCCAATAAAATCGATAAACTAGATTTTATATTCCCGTTTCCTTCAGTGGAACAAAAAGAATACAAGTCCAAAGCAAACAAATGTGTTTTTGGCAGGTATGAACAAAGTGGTTTCAGTGACCTCAAACCTATTCACCAGTTTCCTCTGCGTTTCCTTCGAACGTGGCAGCTGTGCTGAGTTGCCATTGTGTTCTATTGTTCATTATTGCGTTTTTTTTACATTTTATTTCTTTTTCTTGAACTGGCTTGCCATCAGTTTGGCAAGTAATGGTTCTACAAGGTGTTTTCAACACTAACGAGGAAATTACAGAGCACAGAGGAAACTGACAGCAAAACCCTCCACAAACAGCCATACCAGAAGCAGACAGTACACACTGTACGTTTTGGATGGCCAAACAACATCACTTGTACAGGAGCATTATAACCGCAACAACATTATAACCGCAAACAAAGGTTTACTCTAGATGAAAATTCCTGTAGATACATTAATATGTGGAAGATTCTCACTTCTTGGTCAGAAAAGAGAAAAGCAAAAATAGATATTAATAGACTAAACGTAAGTTGTAGCTGAAAAATTGTACGACTAATTGCCCTTGTATCGAGGGCATTGGTTATGAATTTGAAGTGGAATCAATCTCAAATTCCTTCTTGTTTTATAGCAAGCGAGGTGATTTCCTCCCTGTTTTGTAATCCTAAAGCCACACAGTGTTCTGTAGTCCTGTTAGAGCCCTCTTCCTTATACAAAGATGTTTATATTTGGACATTATCAGGACCGGTTTTTCCACAAATTACTTCTTGTTCATTCACATTTACTGGTTTTCATAATTATCAGATACAGTTTACGAAGAAGCTAAGAGCAATTTGAATCCACCCGATATAATCTATGAAATGTAATCCATGCAGTATATAGCCTGGGTCTTTCACAAGGATGACAGCACTCCACCGCATAAGTTACTGCTTCGAACACTCATGCAACCCCAAACATTTGTTTTCCATTTTCGTTCTACGTTCCATGCAGTGCTGTCAGTCATTAAATTATATAGTTCTCGGTACTATTGGCTAAGGTGGCGGAGCGGGTGCGGTGTGGCGGGATCTGATAATGGAGAGGAGACCCCAGGAGACCCCAGGAGACTGGGCGACAGGGGCGGCGTCTGCCACCTGGGCCAGATCCAGAGGATGTTCCAGAGGGGGATTGTGCTACCAAGGAGTGCAAAACAGCATTCGCCCAGTACAATGTTTGAGTGCATAGTGTCTGAATTATATCAAACGTTCTAAAAAAGGCTAAAAAAATTTGCCGAGTTTAGTGAAGAGACCACAGGGTTATTAATGATGATTGTGCTCCAGCTGACACAAACACACACACGCGTGCGTGCACACATACACGTGCGCGTGTGCACACACACACACACACATTTAAAACTTAATACTGGGAACTGAAAACATGCCAGTTCGGTATCTTCTCATGTGAATACTAGTAGCAGTGTTAAAAAGTGCAGTTACTTTAATGTATGGAGTTACCATCCGCCAGAGTGTTGAAACACATCAGTCTTCTTCTCGAAACCGTGATGGACTCCAAGCTCCATTCTGAGAGGGACATTACAGAATGCCTCATTCTTGTACTCCAGGCTAAGGAGGGGGAGGGTGGTGACGAGGTTGAAGAACCCCAAACACAATGGTTCCCTTTGGACTTATTATGTGAACAGTGTCAGAGTTAAATGTGTACACTAGCTTTCCAGAGAACAGACAGAAGACTCCTTATAATGGAGCTTAATGCATGAACTGTTGTATAAGCTGACAGCTCTATCTGGTTTGGAGCCAGATGGGGCCCGTTGTGTCAGGATATGTGTCGCTGTGAGAAGCCAAGTGTAGTATATGACTGTAGTATATGACTCTGGCAGTTCTGTTAATGGATGCACACATCTTGTCAGAACCATTACACTGGAGGTAAGTCTTTATTTTAACTACAGTATCTATTTATTGCAACATATAATAGGTATGGGTAGGGAATCTATAGGTGACATTTACATTTACAAGAAAGTCTACATTTGCACACTTGGAATCGAACCCATGGCCTTGGTGTTACAAGCACTTTGCATTCCAGGGAAAGGTCCAGTACTTATTATAAATAAAGGCAGCACAGAAGCGCATGTGGAGAGGTTGTAAAACTCTCTTTGAGCTCAAAGGTTAGAGGTCAAATGGTGGACCAATCAGTGTTTCTAATCATATCTCTAATAGCTGACCTTTGTTTGAGGTGACTGGTATGTGTGATTCATGCATGTAAAAAAAAATTTTCAAGTTGGTTTCCTTCCTGACTAAAGGAGGCTGATTGGGTATAAGGCCAGTTCTGCATGTATGAGAAATGTTATAAAAATGTTATAAAAAAACAGAGCCAGACCAAAAATAAACAAATCTACATTCTTTAAGAAGAAAGACGCACACACAGTACTTCCTTACAGGAAGATAGTTTAGTCATGCCCAAAAAAACAGAAACATTCTTCATAGTTTCCACCCCAATTTATTTTCAGAGCATCTGAGAAGGGAGTTGAGCCGTTTTTTTTTTTTCTCTTTGTTGCTCCTGACAACGGAACTTGTTGCCTTGACCACTGCAGGCCCTTCGCTTACTCACTTGGTCTGTCATGTGGTGCACGGTAGCTATGGGGACGTGCAGTTGGCAGCGACCGCGTCCCACTGGGACAGGCGGAGGGCTGAGTCACTACGGGCGTCTGCGCCGGGCAGCGAATGTGCAGCTAATTACTCACCTCCTTCCTTTCCAGTTACCATGGCGCTTTTCCTGCACCTGGTTTATGTCTATGTTACTCCGTTGCTCTTTCGACCGCATCATGCAGTACTGTATCTGCATTAATCATATTGACCAGCCTCTGACTGACAGTGGGGCCTTGCGTCCACTGTCCAGTCATTACGATGCTTTGCACTTGAAGCTTAATGCAGGTTCCAAAACAAAAAGCATTAGAAGACTAGAACCTGCTTGTTATGAGTTATAAACTGAATAATTAGATATGTGACCACATATCGATTTGGGCAATAAAATCATAATATTATAGACGTTGTCTGAGGAGACACTGTGTGTGTGTGTGTGTGTGTGTGTGTGTGCGTGTGTGCATGAGCACGAGAGAGGCCCTGTTGTCTGATTTGCCTGAACCCTTTCCCCATGCTCCCTAGCCAAATGTCAGAGGGCAGGAGTCTGGTTAATGGTTTGGAACACAACCATGGCTTGTAAATCTTACCCAACGGAGGCAACAAAGGAATGCTTGAGAAGAACCCCCTTATGGATTGAGTCTGGGGTTTGAAGGCCCCTTATGTGCCAGCTTTGAATAGTTCTGAATAAGCACTTTTTATGGAGTCTTCTATACCTTTGTGTCTGCTTCCATGTTCTCGCAGTCTACCATCACATCCATGGTGACCCCACTGTCCCACTGATTTGAAAGAACTTTATGTATGGC
Organism: Brachyhypopomus occidentalis; assembly: GCA_020368025.1. NCBI lineage: Eukaryota > Metazoa > Chordata > Actinopteri > Gymnotiformes > Hypopomidae > Brachyhypopomus > Brachyhypopomus occidentalis. Next base: position 3,105,961 of record JAGXOD010000107.1, read on the forward strand.
AGTTAGGATGGACGCTTGGGTGGATGGTGGGTGGTTGCGAGTGCTACTTTGAATGCATTCCGGCTATTATCAATGCACATGTGTCTCAGCACCCTTGGAAGGTTGTGTGTTTATATGTTGCAGAAGCTTGAGGGGAATTGGTTGATTAGAGTAGACTGATTTTCCGCTTTTATTCAGGGATCTCAACACATAATTCCTTTGTTTACCCATTTTTCTTTTGTTCTAAATTGGCGTCGGAGTCAGACGATGGCTTGCAGATGTGACTGCGTGCCGCCTGTGGGAAGATTTTCCGAGAAGGGCTTCTGGCTGTAGCCTATCCGTACGCGCCGACGATGACCGATAGCTCTGTGGTGGTAGGCCGCGTCTCATCATGGCTGATTAGCCGTGAGTGGGTCATTTCACAGGCGGTGGTTCTCCTCTATACTGCTTGTGCTGCTTAGAACATACTGTTCTACCAGCACCTCAAAAGGTGCAGTGAATTTTGACAGCAGATGTGGGGCCTTGATTTATCTGCACTGTAATGTTGGCCAGCACGGCCATCGCTAGTCGGTAGCACATATAACTCAAAAAACAACAAATAACTCAAATAATAACTCAAAAAACCCATGGGCAGCAGGCAGATAAGGTGTAGTTCGTCATGTTGGTATTACATAGAGGAGAGCAGGGACAAATTAGTTCAGCTCTTCTCTCTTGTCATGCAGTTGCAAAACATTTGTGAACCTGGCATTAATTGCCTGTCTTGTGAAATGGGGATTTGGGGATTTATAGCATAGAGTGAAATAGCATAGAGTGATTTATTGAGCAGTGAGGTGAACCATTGCCAGCACAGATTTAAAGCTCAGTGCATGTGGAAGAGATTTAAAGTTTTCAGATTTGAGGACACAGTACCTCAATCTTTGGGGGGGAGTGCATGAACACAAGGTGGCGCTGTCTTCCATTCACAATCAGCTCCTTCTTCAACTGCACCCACCGCCCACCTCTGTTGTGAGGCCTAATAACCATAAATGAGACGCTTTTCTTTCACCATTTGAGTTCAGCTGTCTGTTTTGGTTTCAGAACAAAACATCGTGGGAGATGTGTTAGGGAATTCTGTGTAATTGTGTATAGCCGGTTTGTGGAGGGCGTAACCATACGGTCCCAGAGGAAAGTGCTCAGAAGGCTGGCCGTCCCTTTAAATCTGCCGTGATAGTCCTGAGGTGAAGCTCACTCTAGGCCTCTCAGGAATGCAGGCTAAGCCTCCAGGCTCCGCTATGTCACTCCATTGGGTGGAATGAAACGCGGCCTCTTACGCTTCACGGCACTCCGCCCTCCTTGCACCTAGTAAATGACAAAGCATGGAGCTTCCTGCACAACTGTGTAGGTACACACACACATTTCTGCCTCCCTCTCCTTTATGACCCTACATTTCACTGTCCACTGGAGAAGCACATGTCGAGGTTTACATAGGATTACCACTGGGCTCTGAAACAGTGGAGAGGATTGTCTGCATCCCCTGAGGCAGAGAGGGGGAGTTTCCATTAGCCCAGGTGTGTGTGTGTGTGTGTGTGTGTGTGTGTGTAATCGTGCTTGGGCAAGACCCGAACCCTCTCAATGACCATAAACTCCCATTTATGGCCACCTAATTACTGTTAGTCATCCAGTACAGTTCAGAGCTGAACTACCGTTGAGGGTTCTGAAGTGAAGCAGTGGTGAAACAGAGCTGGAACCGTGCTCTACAAACGTTTTCAACATGGACGCCTTCGAGTTATCGCCGAGTAATGGTCAGCGCTTCTCAACATTACGGGAACTTGTTCGCGACCGTGGCTGCTCTTGCTCTAGGCTATCACGCGCTTTTCCGTGCGCTCCTGGGTGATGGCGAACGCGTCACCGACCGTCTGAACGGCCATTGTGTTCGTCTGCGCTCGCCAGCTCGTTTCATGACTGCCCACTTGGGGTTGGCTCGCGGTGTTAGCGCTTCAAAAGGCTCTTTCTGGTTTGATTGAGAATGTCTGGTGTCTCCCTCTTGAAAGTAATGGCACAGACACTGGCCTGCTTTGTGTTCCTCCTCCCCGTCTTCATGTCTCCCACTGCAGTCTCCCCCGTTGCTGCCTTTGACTGCCCAGTATTTATTTGTTTTGTCTGTGTATCATGTGCAAAAGCCAAACTGGATGTCCCCAATTCACCCTTTTAAGACATATGTCTCAATTACCAGGCAGAGAAGATGTGCAGGTCATTATATACTTTAGCACCGGCCTTACTGATGGCGTCTAGCATCTGGTTTCAAGGGCCGTGGGTGTATCCTGTTTTGGCTTGTTGATATGTTGTGAGTTAGCTGTATTCTGATATCTGTAATCATTGTGTAGTTGTAATGATTCTTGCTGTGTGATATGTTTGAATGGCAGAGTACATCTGCTATTCCCCCTCCGGCACCACCTGTTCCTGTCTGAACTCTCACTGAAGATCAAAGAAAACAGATTAGATGAGTAATGTTCTGCCAGAAGTTCTCTCTCTCTCTCGCTCTCACTCACTCTTCTACATTAAAGAACGCAGTGGTTGCATACACATTCATGCACTCCTCAAAAGACCCTTACAGACCCGATACCGTTTTCATCCGCCATCATTTACATTTTCTTCATTGGTCATATCTGTTTCATCAGGTTACCATGTGTAACCAACTTGTTAACCTAGATATGAAATAAAGCCCCTCGAAGGTTTCATTTTTAGCATGGCACCATCTTCTGTTCTGCTCACCTCCTGGAACTACACACAACTCCTGGCAGCTCGGATTTAGAAGCTGTGAGTGTGATATATATTAAGCTTTCAGCACTAAATATTCTCTGAAATATAAACCACTTAATAAATAATAATAAAAAAACTTCCCAGTGTCTGCCTCGTCCTGCCTGAACCGTAGCTGACAGGTTCTATTTTAGGTGCAAGAGGAACGTTTATTGAACAAATTCAGCACATTTTTATAACGTGTTCACAGTGGGCTATTAGTGACAGTGTAGTCTCCTTTTTGGCCAGTCTACAGGTCTCCACTACCGAAGCCATGAGGGAACATGGTGCCCTGAACATTTGCTTTTTAATTGGATAGGATGTTTGGATGGGGTCTGTAATATATGCAGTGCTGCCTGAAATTATTCATACCCCTAATTTTGACTTAAAACGATTTTTATTCAACCAGCATTTTTTTTTTTTTTGAGCGGAAATGACAGGCATCTCCCAGAAGATAATAAGACAAAGTACTAGAGGCATCAATGTGGTAGAAATATTCCTCAGCTTTTATTTACATTTGAACAAAAACTGACATGTCCAGTGCAGTGCAAAGTACTATTAAAAAATACAAGATGTTCTGTGGAAAATCTCTTGGTCGGAAGACAAAAGTGAGTCCTGTGCTGGCCAGGAGGAGAGTGAGAGAGGTGAAAAACAATCATCACCAAGGCCATCCTGGTGATTCTGGGCTCTGCTGGTGCCAACATCTCAAGGTAGACAGTCCAACGGACACTGCACACTACTGGGGTCCACGGACGCAGACCACTTCTCCAGAAGAGGCACACAAAAGCCTGTATGGCCTTTGCAAATGCTCATCTGGACTTCTGGTCTTCTGTTTTATGGTCAGATGCCAGAAGAATTGAAGTGTTTGGCCACAATGATGTATCCTTCATTTGGTGTTTAAAAGGAGAACCCTAAAAACACCATCCCTACTGTGAAACATGGTGGTGGCAACCTAATGATTTGGGGGTGTTTTTCAGCCAGTGGACCAGGGAACATAATCACAGTAAATGACACCATGACAAAAATACATCAAGATTCTCAACAACATCAGGCAGTCTGGAGAGAATCTAGGCCTTGGGCACCAGTGGACATTTCAGCACGGCAATGAGCAAAAAACCAAGCAAAAGTGGTGAAGAAATGGTTAGCGGACAAAAACATTAACAATTAGCAGTGGCCCAGCCAGAGTCCTGACTGGAATCCAATTGAGAATCTGTGGAGGGAGCTAAAGATCAGAATGATGGCAAGGAGACCCTCCAACCTGAAAGAGTTGGAGCTCATCGCTAAAGATGAATGGGCAAAAATACCAGTGGAGATGTGCAAAAAGCTGGTCAGCAATTATAGGAAGCGTTTGATTGCTGTAATAGCCAATGAAGGCTTTTCTCTTGATTATTGAGAAGGGTATGAATAATTTTGGACATGCCACTTTTTGTTCAAATTTAATGAAAAGCTGAGTAATGTATATTATTTTGTATTATTCACATTCGTTTATTATTCCATCCATCCATCCATTTTCTTCCGCTTATCCTGGTCTGGGTCGCGGGGGCAGTAGCCTAAGCAAAGAGGCCCAGGTTTCCCTCTCCCCAGCCACCTCTTCCAGCTCTTCTGGGGGATACCAATGCGTTCCCAGGACAGCCGAGAGATATAATCTCTCCAGCGTGTCCTGGGTCTTCCCCGGGCCTCCTCCCAGTTGGACATGCCCAGAGCGCCTCCCTAGGCAGGCGCCCAGGTGGCATCCGAACCAGATGCCCGAACCACCTCAGCTGGCTCCTCTCTACGTGGAGGAGCAGCGACTCTACTCCGAGCCCCTCCCGGATGACTGTGCTCCGTACCTTATCTCTAAGGGAGAGCCCAGACACCCTGCGAAGAAAAACTCATTTCGGCCGCTTGTATTCGCGATCTCATTCTTTTTCGGTCACTACCCAAAGCTCGTGACCATAGGTAAGAGTCGGAACGTAGATTGACCAGTAAATTGAGAGCTTTGCCTTTCGGCTCAGCTCTCTCTTCACCACAACGGTCCGGTACAGCGACCGCAATACTGCAGCCGCAGCACCAATCCGCCTGTCAATCTCTCGTTCCATCCTTCCCTCACTCGTGAACAAGAACCCGAGATACTTAAACTCCTCCACTTGAGGCAAGGACTCACTCCCGACCCAGAGAGGGCACTCCACCCCTTGTCCTACTGAGTACCATGGTCTCAGTTTTAGAGGTGCTGATTCTCATCCCAGCCATCTCGCACTCGGCTGCAAACTGATCCAGCGATCATATAATCGTTTATTATTCATTTATTTTATTTTATATTCTTTATTATATATATTATATATTTTGAAATATGTACAGTATACAGTACATATAATCCATTTATTTTGCTGAGTCATTCTCACTCACCTGCACACAGACCCACATCTAGTGAGCAGCCTCACTATGAGGGTAGAAAGGTTATGAATTATGAAGCCATTAGGTCCTTGCTTTAAGTTATGCTTTCTCTTTTACCCCCAAACATGTATCACAAAATATTTGCTGAGTTCTCTTTTCTCCAGAGCTGTCTTTACGTTGCCACCTGCTGGTCATCGGTTTCAGTACCAAACCCATCAGTGGAAAATCAAATCTTATAGGAAGAAAAAGAAAGTGAGGTGGCTTTCCCTTTTTTGTTTGTTTTATTTTAATTATCTTCGTGCGGCCGCGATGACTGAGTGATGTGGGCAGGCCAAGCGCCGTTTGATTCGTGTAACACTCCAGAAGTTTCCATTCCCAGGCTGATAAACGGGAGGAGAAGGGGAGACCTGAGTCCAATTAGCCTACATTTGCCTTTCCCTTTCTCTTTCCCACTTTCTCTCTCTCAAAGGGGCAAAAACCGACTCACTCCCTGCCACCCTTCCTCCTGCCAATGTTTCTCACTCCCTTCTTCAGCTGGGGCCGTAGGAAATAAAGACTAGCTTTCGGGAAAGCTGAAACGCGAGGGCTCTCTCCTCTGTTTGAGTCGTAGTCGGTATGCAGGGTAGACTAGCTGTAATGGAGGTTGATGATGGTAGATTCTTCATGGAAGATTTGATCCAGCAGGGTCAAGGTAGGCATCATTTGATATCTATATTCAAGTTTGAAAGGTGGAGTCATGCAAGGTGTGATTCTTACCTCACGCAGAGACTTGAGCCTGAGAGAGGAGGGGATTTTGGAAGTTACAATATTATCTGCTTGTTTGGTATGAGGCCGTGTAGTTTGAATAACTGAGCATGAGAAATAGTATGCATAAGAAATAGTATGCATAAGAAATAGTATGTATATTGTTCCACTTACAGTGTACTCTCACTATAATTTGTACATTCTAAAGCCATGAAGATTACATATATGTCTACACGGTAGCTGCCGCCTGTAATAAACGTAGATAGCCAAATGTACCATGGACGCTGCTATTGCCGCTAAATCTTGGCTGCGTGTGAGAAGCTGTCTGCGAGCATTTTTGGGGCGTGACTGTGCCATCTGCATCTGTTCTCCTTTGAGTTAAGCGCCGTGTAAACGCTGTTTGGGAAAGGCTCGACTTCCAGTGAAATTCCCAGGCCCCAACCAAACACTGTAAAGTCTTAAAATATTTCACAGGCCCCCCAAGACTCAATACTGGAGCTTCTCGACCCTGTAATCGCGTGCTCCATTCCTGTCCCGATCCCCTCGCCGTGTCGTGCTGCCCACGGCTGTAGCTTCTCGAATCTCCACGCACAATGAGATCTTTGTTCGCTGGTTTATGCTCCGCAGTTCTTCCGTAGTCCTTTCCCCTCCACTGTGAAGGAAATTTTTACTCCATTACTGTTGTTTGCACGGTTATGTGTATGATGGTGTCCTGAACCTCCACCCCCATCACCACCACCACCTCCCCACAAGGGATAACAACCCCAGCAGGAATAAAGGATGCACTTTCCACAATGGAAAACCATGTGGACTGAGTAAAACTTTGTAGACCATAATCCCCCCCCCCCCCCTCTCCCCCTCTCCCCCCTTCCCAATTTCCTTCCAGCATTTTCCTTTTTTTTTTTCTTTTTCTTTTTTCGAAGCCTCGCCTGCTCTACGCCCCTCTGGTTTCAATCAGCGCGCCGTGTCTCGGGGTCAGATGCGCCGGGCCGTCGGCGGGCGTCGGTGTTTTTGCGTCTGAGAGGGACCCGCGAGGTCGCCGGCCGCTGCAGCCATGAGCCTCTGCTGTTGCCGCTGCCGACCGCGTCGCAATGGTAGGTGGCGAGGGGCGTTTTCTCCGAGCTGCTGGCTGTTGTAACTGGGTGTAGTCCTGGGTGTAGTCCTGGGTTGAGGTGCAGGTGGTCAGATGAGGGGTGGGTCTTGCTGCCTTCTTGTTCATTGCATTGTGTGGCATTTAGAGTAATTTTAGGCAATTTTATGGCAGTTACTGCAGTCCGTTTATACTCACTTTCGCTTTTATTTGTGACTAAGTTGTGTAGACGCTTAATGACCATAGCGCTAAATTACTTCTATAATATTTATTACATATTTTTATAAATAATATATATTATAAATTTGCTGAGTGTAGGAGAATGGTACTGTATGGTCAAGTTTCTAAGGAAGTTTGAGTAAGTGTTGCCTTGCTGTTGCTATGTGCGGTTGCTCTGTGGTCTGCACAACCATTACAGCTCATAGCATGCATCTTCCTGCAAATGGAGGAAGATGAAACCGAACCCCACCCATCAGGGGCGAGGGGGAAAGGCAGCTATCATGGCCTCTAGAGGGCGGCGCTTTGCTTCTGTCCATCAGCGGCTTACCAGCTGGGAGCTGTGAATGGAGATCAGCCGGCAGCTCAGACACGAGGGAGAGTCCTGAACAGAGCAGGCCAGAGCGTATAAGGGGAGGACGCCCGTCTTTCTCTTAGCCACTCTCCTCGTCTTCGGGCCTGCCTGTTGCTGTCTCTCTCTCCGTCTGTCTCTCCCTTTCTGATCCTGTCTCCCTTTCTCCTTCCTCCTCCGTGACCTTTCGGTTTGACCGCTCGTTGGTCGCTTTGGAATGAAGATCCTACCTGGTAGGTCGTTTGGCGTGCGCGTGATCCCGTGACACGGGGCTTGGTGACACAGGTCAGCCTGCACAGCCATCCTGGATTCCTTTCCACTTTTAAGCCCTCGCGTGTTCCTCTTCCCACACTGAATGTGACTTCGACGTGGCGTGTCACCCTATTTGCGGCGACCTTTGCTCGTCCCGGCGTGGCGTCGCCCCCTCCCCTGGGCGACGGGGGGCAACGAGACGGGGGGCAGCAAGACGGGGCGGCGCGTCCGGGCGCGAGCGGCGTCGGGTTTCCAGCCCTCGGTCTGCACGGTAGTGTTAGCTTACAGGCTAGTGCCAGGTGGCAAGGCAAGGCAGACACAGAGCTGGGGAGGTCTGTGTCTGTCATGCTGAGAAAAAACTGCCATGAGTTTCTATTAGTCTTTTTAGTCTGGCTTTCTATGTGTATGTGTGCACGTCTGTATGCACGTGTGACCGTGCATGTGTTTGTTTTATGACTGTGGGAGGGTTTGTTTACACGGTGACAAGGGAGTGATGATAATACCAAGAACTTTCTGCCTGTTCAGTAAATAAAGAGGGGCCCGTCAGACTCCGTAACACTGCAACACACTCAATGTTCTCTCACAACTTGCCCAAGTTTGTTGGCAACCCACACGACACTTTGAAAATGTTTCCTTGCTGGAAACTACAGTGTGCCATTGTTAAGTAATGACAGTACCTTGATGTCCAACTGTCCCCTCCCAGAACAGGAATTTAGTCCTCAGAACCCATTTATTTATACGTTTTTTCTCGTTTACTACAGTGTATGTCAAGAGGAATGTCTGGTTGACACATCAGCCAAGCACACCTTGGGTCCATTACTCGTAATTTGTAAAATCTCCTAGAGGCTTCTGGAAAGTGTTTGGGTTCGGGCATGAGGAAAGAATTAAGTGCTGTGTAAGAACTGCAGCTCCATGGCGACTGAATGAGAGGGAGCGAGAAAGACCAAGGGCAGGACTCCAGCTGAGCAGAACGAGTGTGGTGGGTGTGCAGATGCAGACTCACTGCTGCGTGTGTGCGGCAGGGTTTGGTATGGGGGGGGTAGAGGGGGTTGGGGGGGGGGGGGTGACTTGGCTTTGTTTGCAAAGAAAAGTTAGGCTGAAGCCAGGTTCACCATGCTGTATATTTTCAGACTGATATCAGAGTGAGAGGCGTGTGTGGTGTGTGTGTGTGTGTGTGTGTGTGTTTATATGAACATGTGGGTGAGTCCTGACCAAAAAAAAAAAACCTCTCATGTATTATTAAGTTGAACCAGAGCCGTGAGTGTGCAGGAGCTGCTGTAGGAGACGGAAAGCTGGTTAGACCCAGCGGAGCCGGCTGCAGACGTGATAAAGTCTCCGGCTTTTACGGAGTCGCCGTGCGGCAAATTACTGGAAAGGGAGACGGAGGAAAAAGGCAGAATGCAGGAAGAATGAGAAGAGAAAAAAAGAACGTTAAAACAGAGAGACAAAGGGAGGATCGAATTCGGGAGTTTGGCTTTCGTACGGGAAGGAGAGAGCGGTTGTGAAGGGCGAGGGAAGGAAAGGAGAGAGGGAGAGCGGGAGGGAGGGACAGGAGGAAACTCTTTTGCCAGAGGACTGAGTCACACATACACACACAGAGAGAGAGAGAGAGAGAGAGAGAGAGAGAGTGAGAAGGGGAAAAAGGAGGGGGCTGTTCTGACACTCACTGCTCTTGCTGTCAAGAGGGAGGTAGCTCGCCTGGGTCGTTTAAAGTCCGGGGACTGCACCACACCCCTCTCACCTCCTACCACCCACTCCCCCCCCCCTCTCCGGGGTCGCTCACCTTTCACCCCGAGCTCCTCTCTGCGGCTGTGCGCAGCTCTCGCCGGCTCACTCTGCTCCGGGCCCAATGCCGGTAAGCCCCCATGGAAACGTGTTCCCGACCCTCGTGGTTCTGGGCCACATAGTGACGCTGATAGTCGTGTGGAGATGGAGACAACGCAAGAGGCAGAACTGCGAAGGTAAGAGAGCGGCGAGGGTTGAACTCGCATTGCCGCCGCGTTGTTGTCGCCGGCTCGGCGATGCCGGGGAACTGGGCAGTGGTGTTTACAGTGTGCTGCTTCAAGGCTGTAGCTCTTCTTACTCAGTGCGCTTTCTCGCCTTGCGTGAAACTTGCGTGTGACGCAGACTCCACACCGCACCGCCCCTCTCTCTCTCTCTCTCGCGCCCCAACCCCCCCCCCCCTTTCTCTTTCCATGGTTAAACGCTGTAGTTAACCCTAAAAATGCTGGACGCAACATCATGACATAGGTGCTGTTGTGGTCAGCTAGCTGTGGAGAACCCGAGTCAGCGTGTAGCTTCAGGAAAACTCGCTGTGACATGTAGCTGATTTTCCTCTTACTAGCATTTTGTTTGAAGTGATAGTTAAAATTCTCCTTTAAGCATTCTTGCTTGTCATCTTTTAAGGTAGAAAATGACACTTTTGGAATGTGAAGAATGATAATTGTTAACGATGCACAGAGGAGCCAGCTGTTTTTTGAAGAGTTACAGTTGCGTACATTTTGACGGCCGCCTCCTAAATGCTTGAGCTCGATCTTCTCCGCAGTGTTGACAGTGCTGTTATCATTTATTGGTATGTGAAGGCCAGAGTCTTTTTTCTCAGCAATTCGAGACCACACCCTACGCAGAGGTGTCGAATGGCAGGGGGTCAACAGGTGTGTCTCAGACATGCAGGTTGTTTGATCGTCCTAATTTAATAGTTCCGTAAGAATATGTGGAGCGACATTTTTGTCTGACATGTCGACTTTTTAGTTTTGCTTGCTAAACAAGTTTTAGACTCCAGGGCACCGTGAAGCTCTCCACAGTGGCCTCTTATGTTTGAAGCAACTTTATTTTCACCTGTACGAGGCTCCATTGTCATCACTTTATATTCCTTTCAAGTATACGTTCAAGTATGTTCAAGTCTCGTTCACCATCATTTTCACCATTCGTGAGAATTATATAAGTCACAATCACAAGCATGAATTTCACAGAATGTTTAGCATTATTGAAATGTTTGTAGGAAAAGGAATTTTAGTCCTTGTGCTACTACCATAGAATATGTGGCTCATTCTTGTTGACAATGGTTGATCGGCACTTAAAACATTAAGGCGTGTCACTCACCCATTCGAATTTTTAACAGTGCATCCTGCATGCTAACGTGGCCACCATGGTGATCAGCATAATTACATTTTGAGCATTGTTCACTATTGTCGTGCTCTTTGTGTAACCATGGGGATGTGAGGCTTAGGATATGGGCGTGGGTTCACGACTAGTTTGACTGGAAAATGATCGGCGATAGTCATGCGGGAAGCCGGACACAGTAGGAACAGCACATTTCAGCTGAGGCTCCCTGCCTTACTGGCTTCCCGTGGTCACCTGCTCCCCTACCCACTTCAATAAACTAGAAAATCTTGTTTGATCACTGAATGAACGTATATTGAATGCTGTTACTCACAGGGCCATTGTTATGGTTGTTTTGTGAGGGGTGTGTCCTATTCTAGCCTGTGTTCATTCAGTATTCTACAGGGTCTGTAATTCATGTGTGTTTTTGTCATGTTTACCTAATTGTTCATTAGTGATTCAGCCTAGTAGGTATGCCAGTAGCTTTTGATTTGCAGGGCTTGTCTTGCTGGTGACGTCTGGTTTACTGCTATCAAAAGGAGAGGATGATGAGGATGAGGAAGGCAAAACACAGAGCACCTTCGTTCACCTTGGTGTCCGGCGAAACAGCGTCATTCTGACATATCGGCCCCCTCCTGTGGACGCTCACCAGACAGTTGTACTGGGGGCAATTGAGGACCAGTTTAAATATGGAACGTTCTTGTCCTCTACAGATGACAGGAGCAGGGGCAATGTGTGCACAGGACGCGTGTGTCCTGGCTACCGCCATAACACCCGTGCAGACACCCCAGAAGGCTGTGCTTCTTTGCACTGGGAGGCACGTCAGTTATTTGATGTGTGCGCCAGCAATCTCTGGACAAACACCATTCCACAAACTCAGGCTGCAGAGGCTAAGCAGGAGTGTACTGTTTGCTAATGCAGGGCTGCGCTACCATGAGGGTGTAAAAATAACGAATAATCACTTCATAATGTTTAGATTAGGCTTTGGCATAAAGACAGGCTGTGAGCGGTCCACCTGTGTAGCTTTGGTGGGTGTCATGGCAACAAGGTTGAACCTGCTATTATGACCTAGCAGGTGTCTATGGGTAGCGCGTCTGTATTTTGCTGAATCTTTGTTATGGGTTTCTGCATTAACGATTTTATTGTGCAGAGACACCCTTGGGAGGGACTCTCTCTTTTATTTTATTGTCTTCTTTGTTAGTGTTTTATCTAATCTTTCTCCGGGTCATCGTGGCACATGGCACTAAGCCTATTAGACCTTTCTACAGGAAGGTTTCCAAGGCGATAACATGCAGATTGCGCAAGTCGACTTTTGTGCGTTTGTGATCCATGTTCATAAATTGGTGCTCTTGTTTATAGGAAAAAAGCTTTCATAGCCACAAACTCAAAGTCATCGTACGAAACCTGAATCATATGTAAAGCCGATTATCGTCTAGCAGACTGCTGAACCTTTCATGCTTCTTAGAATGGCAGCTCTCCACCACGGTACCTCTGTTACGCACCAAATAACCTTTAACTTCTATTCATTCATAAGCATTCATAACCCCAGACGGTTGTCCATTGCGTCATCCTTACAATGCTACCAGTGAAGGCAGTTTGCTTTGTGAATGCAGAGCCGTTAAAGTTATCTGGTCAATCACCGTTTAGTGGCATTAGGAAGAGCCGGTACTAGGTTGTTGCAGGCTAACTTTTCCATTCAGAAGCTCGTAATCGGACCCTGCGTTCCACATGCGCACAAATCCATTACGAGTGAGTCAGAGTTCCCCCGGAATATGTTGATTTCCACAATTTAATGTTGCCATGCGGTTCGGGTGACTCACATGTGCCTCGTAGCTTTCGGTTCTCTCCAAACTCGAGGTTACCATCTTTGTATACCGTGGGACAAGAACATTTTATTTTCTTTATTTTCTTAAAGCTCCTGCCAGTTGTCGTGTGGGTTGTATGCTTTCAAATAACGCAGAGGCCTGAATAAAAAAAAGCATAATATTATGATGCTACAGTAGTGAATCAAATGTAGAAGGTTGAAACTATATAAAAATACAGCAGGTTTGTTGCTCGTGTTAAAGGGTGTGACTCCATATCACATCCTCCAGCGCTCACATCTGACGTCATTAGCGGCTCTGCTCTGCTAGCTGTTTGCTTTTCTATACAAATACTGAATAAAGATGCTTTTCATATATTTGCCTTTTATAAAGGTAAACTAAAAATAGCACAGGCGCACTGGGCAGACATTCCAAAAGCATCGTAAAACAACGATAATTTTTAAGTGGTAGAATGAGAGTATTACACTGAAGACATTCTCATCTTTACACTACGAGGATTTTTGGAAACGGTGCCATGATTAGTTAAAAATGTGTATATGGATCAGTTATTTCAAAAAATGAAAATCGTTTATTTTTTCACACTAATACCATGTGTAAAACTTAGATTTGAGCTTAAAGCGAAAATTTAAGTTTTCTTGCTTAAGTTAACTTCATGTAGCTAGTTATGTCTTCTCAGTTGAAAAACAGATCATTCACTTGTTTTGATGCGTTTAGTTTTAAGTTGTAGTATTTAACAGCGCTTATTGTATTTCGTTTGTTATTGAAATTGGGATGTTTGTCAGTAGCTAACTCCAGATTAAACGTCATTTTGTATCTCCACTCTTAAAAGAAAAGATCGCTTGGCTTGTGGGAAAGCAAAGTCTGACTACAACACCGACGGCTGTTAACGGGGATGTCCTTAGGAATCACATTACACCCGTGGTCTCGGTGCTCAACATGTCCAACAGCTTCAGCGCGTAACCTACATCAGTAAAAGTGCGCGCAGCTTCACCAAACAAATGTCGATGGGTTGGGCTTTCGTAGTGAGGATTTCAGTGCACGCGAAAGCGCGGCGCAAAACATTTTTTTCTGCTTAGGCAAATGTCGAGCGCTTTTAAAACTAAGGGATTGCAGGCTGAACAATAGATCTGAAATACGGAGTGGCGAGGGAGCGTAAAGCAAGTTTCATTTCGAAAATGGCTGGCGCAAACGATATGAGCACGGCAACTGTACCTTGCCTGGGTATGTTCAGTCTGGATGTGATTTACGGACGCGCGAACTACATTCACGAAATGGGTTGCGGAGAAGTGGGACCGCATTTGTACAGCCGAATGTGTTGCGCAGGTAAGTAGCTCCTATGTACACGCGCGTAGGGATTCTGATTTGGTTAGACGGATAGGAGGCGTTCACCCGCAGGGGGTGGGGGTGGGGGGTGTTAGTGGGGGACTAAAATTAACCTGTTGCGTGCCAGGACTAGTCTGTCACTTGTTGGGACACTTGATAATGCGCATGTACAGATTATTGATCTATAAGTAGTGTTCTGAAAAGTATACATGTATGGCGTAGATCATGTGGCTGTTTATACTGTGTGTGGGGAAAATAAGGTTTCAGTTTGAGCAACAGGTCTAAGAAAGAAGTGGAAAACGAGTATTCCTCTCGTGTTATGTTCACTCTGCTTTCTGGAACAAAACCAGAACGTCTAAAAATACTGACGCCTCCTCTTCTTACATCTTCTCTGTGTTTGTGTCTGTTGCCTTGGTAACATCACCGACGGTTCATATTCCATATTCCCTGTACGACTGTAAAGTGACTTCACTGGGCTGTGGATGTTGAACTTGGACTTGGTTGTGGCAATGACACAGCTAATTATGTGGATGGCAAGCGAATACTTAAAGATTCTGATTAAAAGTTCTGATTTACTTTTATTCCACAGGACAGCAGGTATACCCTGTCATAATTATATTGTCTTAATGTATATTTGATGCTCAGAGGTTACTTCCAGTCATGAACGCAAGAGGGAGACATCTCGATAAAAATATAATCCTCATCAACTTTTTTTTTCAAAACCTTAAGAACTGTTAGCAATAAAATGAAAAGCGGTGCTGAGGCTTTAAAAAAGTGGTTTTGGGCCATGTTCAGTTTTTTTTTCAAGTCTGCCGTTGGGATAAAGGGAAGTGCAGTGTCCAGACTTCCTTTGACAAAAGACAAAGTTGCCCTAAGGGCTTTGCTCAGTGGCACAGCATCCAAGCTCAGGGTGAGGGAGGGGCACCTGAAACCCTGTAATCTTCCTCTGTGTGGTCAGTTTGTGGCAGGATCAACCCTCACCAGCCCTCCGATTGGCTCTTTATCCTTATCCAAATTGCCTGTCATCAATCTTATGCTGAAGTTAGTCATCAGAGCGCAGAACAATATTTGCATGCCAAATATGCTAAATAATTCTAGTAGTGGGTGCGCTGACAGGTTGGGTTACTTTTACCTTCACCTTTAGCATCTGCACTTATAACCACAGAGTACAGCAGGGGCTCGTTGCTTTCCCTTGTGTTTTGATGATGGCAGTGTAGGCCAGAAGATATCAGGACAGGTCTGGAAGACTCCTGCGGGACCTTCTCCAGCTCCCGCGGCCCCCGAGCTGTCTCTCCCTGATGTTCGTCTGATTAGCGCGCTGAGGTTTTGCAACTCAGTGAAACATCAGCTGTGTCTCTCCCAGTGTGCTAATGCAGGCATGAGCCACACCCTGCTGTGTTTTCAGTGCCTTCCTTGACATGGGTACGTGGGAGATTAGGTATGTCACCTAACACATTCGCACACATCTGGGTCTCTGCACTGTTCTCTTCTGCTGGTGTCGGACATCAAGGAGCCCCTTGTACACACGTTCTTTGATGCTCCTCTTCTGTAGGTACAAGCCTTCACCCTGGTCAGCGTTAGCATCACGCTTGTGTCTTCTGAAATATAATAGTCTTTTTTTAAAAAAAAAAAAATCATTTTCCAGATGGAACAAAAATGGCTCTCACTGGTTTTTAAGTGGAGACTGTTAACATATAATTACCAATTAAAATGTTTTAGTCTATTAAAAATAGCTTTACCTGCTGTTGTTTTTTTTTTAAGCAGTTATGTCAAACTGCTTTGCTCATACACAAGAGAGGCGGGACGGAGTGTTAAGCATCTTATCTTTACCGCGACTGCTATCTCTAGAGGAGAAATGAGCTCAAGTCCAAACAGGCCATATCCCTGGGGTAAAATGCAAGGAATTCTCTCCCTCTTTTTTCTGCCAGTCGTCGTTTTCAAGCAGGGGTGACGGATCGTCATAAGGGCCAGAGGGTGGGAACCTATCTCACTCTTGTTCCATTCGTGTGTGCCCTGCTATTGTGTATCTAGCTCGGATGTGTCTTGGATGATACGGGAGGACGGCACGTCTGCAGGTGCGAACGCGTTTGTGTGTGGCGCACACGTCGTGAAGTTCTTCACATCAGAAGTCAAAGAGGCGTGGCGGTCCTTTGAAACGACGCGTCGCCATAGTCTGTGTGTTCTCACGCTCGTGCTTGTGGTCACACACCGCATCCCTGAAACGCTCCGGCTATCAGCCACACACACACACACACACACACACACACAAAAAACGGCCATGCTGTGTCAGCAGCCGTCACGGCGACTCATGCCGACATCAAAACATACAGTCGCATCTGGGCAGGTTTAACAGCGCCTCCCTGTGTGACACACAAGCACCGACTTCATGCAACGAAAAAGACCGTTTCGGTGGCCCTTCAGCTGTGACTCATAGTTTCCTCCATGGAAACCAGTAGGTTTTCCCAGTGGCTGCGGCCCCGTAGAGCGTCCTCTGGTGGCCAGATGGGAAACAAGCACCTTTGAACAGGAATGTCCCTCATCCTGCTTTCAGGCATGGGGCATTTCATTGCCTTCCACTTCTATCACTGAATAGACGTTTTTTTTTCTAGCGCTTTTGTTCATTAGACAGGCCGTAGTAATTTAAACCCCACGCAGACCTCCTGTCTGGAGCTGCAACTGGAGAAAGAGGCCATCTTCACCATGCAGACCGAAGCAGGTTTAGATGTGCCTTCAGCGGTACTTTAATCTCTCCATCATGGGTTGAGGGATGAGAGGGGAAAGGGAGGGTAATTCTCATCACTCTTTCTTTCTTCTTTTCCCTTTTTGCCTTTGTTTTGTGAGCAGCAGGCTGTGCAGTCCTACCCTCCTATGGCGTGACTTTAAAGGTATAGATCTGAGGGCAACATTACACAGTTCAGTATTCCCCCTGCCATAACTCAATACCTGATTACGGACTGCCTGGTCCCCCCACATTCAGATCTGAGGATCAACCGAATGAACGTTTCTACTGCATTGAGTTGTCCTAAATAAATGGATCCGAATGTTAATGAAAACATTGATAACTTGATAGTAATGTTGTTTGACATTGTCATTTCAAAAGGCTGCCGGTGTGGGGGTGTGGCTGTGCGTGCGGGTAGCCACCTTCTACTTCCCCTTTCCAACTTCCTATTTGCTCGCTTTCATTTGGTCAACCACCCCCACACGCCTCTTTCCGCTCCCCCGGCTCCCGTTGCCCCATCCATCCTTGCCCTGCTCTCCTGCCCCGACCCAATGCCCCTCCCCCTAGACGAGCGGCGAACAACAGACATTACACGCGATGGGGGTGTGGGTGGGGGAGGGGAAGGGGAGAGGGGGGGGGGATGTGGAGGTATTTACTGAGTGGAGGAGGGAAAGAACTGTGGGAGGGGGAGAAGAGAAAGAAGGAAGCACTGAGAGCACAAAGGGGACACGCCCCCCGCGACTGCACGGGGGCCACACCCCGGCGCACAGAAGCCGCCGGAGCTGGCCAGAAAGCAGGGGTGGACGCTGGACGCTGGGAAAGTGCTCAAAAAAAAAAGTGCTCTAAAAAGTGCTCAAAAAAAAGCGGTGGTTTTAAAGTTGGTGCGGGAGGGCTGAGAGCAGACATGTCTCTGCAGCAGTGCTTTAGAACGTCCTCGACTGACAGCGTGGGTAGTGACGGGGTCTTCACGGAGGACAGCTACTACCAGGGGATGCTCAAGGCAACGGAGGGGAGGAAAGGTAGCACTGGAAATCTCTACATTTGTCCACAGGCTGTGTCTTGTATTCGATTGCATTGGTTTAGACCCTGGGCAGTATACGGATGACCAGGGCTCTGTCTGTGCAGGGAAATGTGATATTCTTGTAAGCGGTGGAAGTTCTGTCATGGTCTCGTTGCTGTTTGCTGGTACAGAGGCGTTTAGGCTGAATCTGCAGATATGACAAGATGCGTTTAATGTACCTTATTATTATATACCTGTTAGACCTTATGGATGTGTCGCGATGCACTTTTCTATCAGGGAGACATGAAGTTCAGCTACACTGAATATGTTAATGATGTTATGATGCTGGCTGAGACCACACCCCTTAATGTTCCTCCTGGCTGCCATGAAGATTAGACTATTAAAAAAAGGATAGATTTACTAATGAGAGCAAGTGCATGGGGTGGAATGGAATGTTCTTAAATCAGACTTTTGGCATTCATTTCCCAGGGTGCTGTTCTGTTAGAGCTTGTTCTGCTGTACAGGCTATGGGCCAGAATGGACAGAACTCCACATCCCAGCATGCTGATATGGCTCATGTTCAAAAAAGCTTAACGCATGAGAGAGTAACTAAGTCGTTTTTAACGGTGCCCCGTTCTGCGTGAGGTTAACCTAACACCAAGGGAACAATGACTTGCATCCCATGCAGAGAAGCGAGTATCAGTTTCCTCAAGGCATGGCTCAGATCGCATGAGCCGCCATTCCCCCAGAGCGTTCCCATCCTCCCCTTGTGCTGCCTGAACATTGGTGTATGTATCATAGATTGGTAAAGCGCTTGCAGCTGAAGATCAACAGGACAACAGACTGGGACGTGGCATGCAAATCGGCAGATGTAGCACCCCGTTATGAAGTCAGTTCATTGTTTGGTCTGAAAAATCTCAAAATGAAAAGCTTAGAATCGTCTACCTGTCTCGCACTCACCACTGAGGACTTTTAGCAGCGTGTCCGGTGTGGACCAGTGTCCTTCCTCTCAGACGTTGACGGCAGCATCTGAGAATGGGAAGCGGTAGTGCTATTTGTTCACTGGCATCCATGGATCATTCAATTAGTCATGTGCAGAAGTTTGCACAACATCTGCGCGAGATCTCCTGATTTCCTGAGGAACCGACCCGTTCCCTGTGATCGGCGCCACGCCCTTGTCGGCTCGCCGGAAGCTGTGTTTTTCGCTCCGGCGGCGCAAGTATGTGTGTCAATAAATGTTGCGTGCTTCCTTTAACGACGCCTGCAGGATATATATTTACAGGCAGCCGTTCGGCCACTCGCCACGGGAACAGTAGCTCAGAAGGGAGCCGGTTTCCTCTTTCCTAATCAAACTGCAGCCTGTTTTCTTTGATCATGCCGTGCAATCACACACCCTGACCCAGAGTGCCCGGTCACACCCTGCCCTTAAAATATGCATGCTTGCACTGTGCATTGCAAGGCTGCTTCAGTAGATATGTGGAACAAGGTGGGACTGAGGGTATACCAGAATGTTAGGCATATGTAGGCCAGGTAAATTGGTGTCTCCGAGCTACGTGCTTTCCCGACCGCTCTGAGGTCAGGGCGAAATAGGGGCTGCCAAACGTAGTCATTAGTAACCATTTGTATTCCTCGTTGGTTGACATCTGGGATTAGAGGTCTTCTGTAGCGTCCTCAGCCAAATGGGGCATTCGAGCTCGTTAGGGAGGAAAGTTCAGTAGTGAGAGTGGGTAGCCGTGGGCAGGGCCACAGGGGTACCACGGGGGTACCACGTGACAGAAATCCCAGTGCTCAAATAGCCTACAGCCTTCTGTTAAAACACAGTATATGTTTAATTTTAATTGGAGGGTTTGTTGTGTAGACTTCACATCTGTATTTTCCAATGTCAAATGCCTCTTGGTTATTAAACGTCTCTAGTTTAATCGTCTTTTCTAATCCTAAATCCAGCTAAATCCTTTTTCCCTTACTTTCTCTGTTACAGATGAGCGAGACCGCGTGCAGAAAAAGACCTTCACAAAATGGGTGAACAAGCATCTTATGAAGGTACTACTATAGCTGACTTCACACGCAAGGCCTCGGCAACAAGGCATGGTTCTGAAACTACATCCCCCAGTGGTACACCTTTTTACGGTTGAGCTGTGCGGGTATTCACCTGGTTCTTACCACAGATATGAGTGAATCTCTATTACACGTAAAAAGGAACCATTCAGGGTCGATGGCGTTTGGCAAGTCTTGCCCTGCAAAGTTTATTGCTAGCATATCATTGGCATTCCAGGTTGATAGCGTAGTTATTTAAAGTGCAGTTTGTGGTTGAGCAGTATTATAATTGGCATGTTGATGTCTGCTTAGAAATATACAAATAATACAAACAATGACACAAGTACATAAACGTTGCCAAAGTGTTCTGATCGGGGGAAAATAAACGCTTTACTGGAGAAATCAATTCAGGCATTTATTCAGGTCTCTGGTGTAGTTCCCCTATCCTGTAAGGCGTCTGGTTCTTCTTGTTATCTTAGGCTAATGCAAAACGCTTGTGAAGAGCCTCATGGAATTCCTGAGTTGTTGCCGCTAACTTGGAATTTCCTGATCATAAAAGAGGCGTCACTCGCCCCGTGCCTGGCACCTCTGAACTTGGTCGTTCCTGCTGCTGCGATACGGCATTTATATGTATGTGTGTGTGTGTGTGTGTGTGTGAGTGTGTGTGTGCACATGTGCGTGTGTGCATGCACGCATCTGTGCGGGTGCCCCGTGCACGTGTGCCCATGGTCATGTCAGTGCGTTTGTGTGCGTTTCGGCGTGTGCACACGTGAGAAGGCGAGTCATCGCCATCTGGTTGGCCTTTCATTTCCCAGTAGAAGCAGGATGGTTTACCGCCCTGGGCAGGCAGCTTCTCCGTCTGCTCCACAGGTGGTTAGCTACTGCTGCGCCCACAGAAGGGGCCAGGCCTGCATTTACAAAGCATTGACTTCTCAGCTCAACTCAGATGCCACTTACTATCACTGGCTGCCATGTGTATTAATGGAGTATGTAGTATACAGTCATACAGAGCTATTACAGATGGTGATGCTTTAACAAGTGAAAGATATTAGTCTAGTTAATGCAATTATAATTTAAATAATCTAATCTAATGTTTCATTTGGGATATTAAGCTAATTTCCTTTGGTCTCTATGTTTATTTGTATATGTATACGTTGCTGTATTTATTCATTTATTTTATGTTCAGGATAAAAATACATATTTTACCAAAGAGTTGTGAGAAACTCACTGAGGTGATGGTGCCCTCGTCTGCCCTGCCCTGCCCACAGGGAGAGTGTTTGTGAGCAGGAGCGTATGTTAATGTGTGCCCTGGGTGCTGTGTTTTCATGTGTTTTCTCGCTGCACCTCTGACAGATGCCGCCTTTCAGTGGTTTCCTCCATCGCTGTTGTCCGATGAGTCGCTGTTTCGGGCCGCCTTTGTTTTCTCATCCAGATACTCTTCCACGTATATGTGACACATTTCTGAGGCATTTTCGATTCATCTTCTGTAGATATTTTCTAAGATAAAGAAAGGAAAAGAAAACAAGATAATGAAAAAAGAAACGTGTGGATTGTGTGGTATCTGTACTAAACACAAAACAAAAGAGCTTTTGATTTCTGTGATGGTGCGAATGCCTTGAATGTGTACCGTATCTGCTTTTGAAGAGTTATTAGGAGATCATTGTCAAGCTTCGAGATGGCGTTTCCATGGTGTAGCGTATACAACGTGATTATGGTAGCACCACGCTAGGAGATAACAGCATCACAATCAGGACATTTTGGTAGTCATATTATCCTAACTTTGTTCTGATCGCATTCCTCATTATCAAGCTTTAATATGGGAGGGAAATCGAGTCAAAAAGACATTGTAATAAATTTGTAATTTTGTAATTTTTTCGTCCCATATTTTTGTCCTGACAAATGTCCTGCAAAAATGAGATACATTTAGAGTTTAACGTTCCTTTGTCATTTGTGACAAAAAAAAACATTTTAAATAAGCAAAAGCATCAAAGCCAAAATAAAAATACCGCATTCACAATTTAGCTTTCTTGTTTTTTCGAGTTCACCTACATGTAAATATGTAAATTATGTTAATTAGCAGTGAGTGGGCTTAATACTATGATAGCCATCAAATGCCCACTGAGTCATTCTCTTTCGCTGGATTTCCCTCCCGTGCTTTTAATCTGGTGTTTCTCATCTGTGCCTGTCTTTCTTCCCTTTTGTCTCCATCTCTCCATTACCAACTCCGTCTCTCTCTCTCTCTCTCTTTTCCCCGCCCTTCTCCGTCAGCACTGGAGAGCAGAGGTAGGTCGAGCGTCCTGGGCAATGGTTTGCGGAGTGTCGACCGAATCTGTCTCGCATGGCCTCTCTGTAGTCAAAACATGTGGCGAACATTTTTATTCGTGAAGATGCTAAGTTGGGTGTCGGCTGAGGTAAATGTTAACTTATGAAAGCGCTGAACAAAATGACACTGCACTCGAGTGACACCCGCGAATGAAAGAAAGACATTACTTTCATAGCACAAGTGCATTGTGGGTCGACCCATCCTCTCATCTGCAGGAGGCCCTGAGCAGTCAGCACAAACTGCCTTTGACAGGGGAATTTTCAGTTGCGTTGTTTTTCATTTTTTGTGTGAGCTCACTGAGAACAGAAGGTCAATATAGATGAAAGTCTGCTCTCAACCAGTGTTGGCTACTAGCACTAGGAATAGCAGCTTCCGTGATGTGTGTGTGTGTGTGTGTGTGTTTGACTTGAAATGCTGTGTGATGGCTTCATTCCTTGAACTGGCTGTCTGGTGTCCAGTGGTTTTTCAAAATGCCTTCTTCACTGGTGACTCATTAAAGGACAATTGAGGTATGAATAGACCTCCATTGTCTGTTTCTCATGAACAGTGTGTGGTTGTTAATCCGTGGGTCAAAATGAGCCTTGTGGACTTACAGAATGCTGTAGAAACTTATAGAAAAGCCATGTGACCCTTCACACACACAACCTTAGATTCTTCTTTAAAATTTCACATGTTAAAATTTTATGGATAAATGAAAACAAATTTTTAATATATACCAAAAGTTTTTTGTGTGTGAGTCTGATATACACGCCATAAGAATAAAGCTTTGCCTCCTGTTGAATCTAGAGTACCTGTTGTCTTATTTATTTATTTATTTGTTGTTTGTTTACTCGTTTGTTCACTCCCAGGCTCAGAGGCACATCACGGACCTGTACGAGGATCTGCGAGATGGCCACAATCTCATCTCCCTGCTGGAGGTGCTCTCTGGGGAAACGCTGGTGAGTTCTGGAACTCTGACCCGGAAGAACCCTGGAAGAAACCATTCCGAGCTGAAAGACCTGACTGGGCTGGCTTAGGCCGGCATCCTGAGGCGACCCCGCCTTTGCCACAACTGCCTTCTGCTTCTGCTCCGCCTACTCCTGTGACCCCGGTCCCCCCCCCCCCCATCCCGACTCACAATGGCTGCTTGTTAGTTAAAGTGTAAATCATTTACCTTCTTTAACCTGCATTTACTGGCATATGACCACAATTTTCTTTTCGTGCCAATCAACTCTACTACTTTCACTGGATTTCTTCAGCACTGCACCTCCTTTAACATGTTAATCTCACCTACTACGCCTATGTTTCAACTCTGCACTGGTTTTGACCCCCCCTGACCTTTCAGTTTGTCTACTTCCTGTTGGCTGACCTCTGCCCTGACCTTGATCCCCTTTGCCTTTGCCTCTTCTCTTGTGATGCTCTTGCTGTGATAGCCGAGGGAGCGTGACGTTGTCAGGAACTCGCGGTTGGTGAGTGGGTCTAGAAACTTCCAACCTCCTCAGGGGGGTGTGGCATGTGTCACTCACAGGTGACCTTGGTTGTGCATGATGTCACTTCCTTTGCCTTGTGTCTTGTTATCAGTGTCCCCTCCTCCCACATCAATAAAAGGGAGAGAGTTTATGATTACATCTGGTTAAGCATTAGTCTGAGGTGTGGCAGTTGTCAGAGTTTGCAGATATTCGAATCATCTTGTTTTATGATGAATTAAAGATATTCAATTTATCTTGTTTGTTTTATTTGGGACAAATATTGACCAAGTTCAGATAGTATTGTCTTCTTGTTATGATTGAATAATAATGCATAGAGGGACTTTTACAGAGTTTAATACATTTTTTTGTTTATTTGTTTTGCTGTACTGGTATTTTGTATACTATCAGGAAAATTTAAGTGTCAACTGCGGAACATGCTGAATTTCTATAGCGTTTTACAGAACCATTCATATTTATGCATCACGCATCATGTCATTTTCAGACATGAGATCATTTACCTTTGAGTGACATCATACACTGCAAAGTCACTGACTCTCTGGCTTCTATCATCTCAGAATCCGATTGGTCATATGTTTGTTAAGATGACTGACATTCCAGTGCATGGCCTGAACTGAATGGGGCATTTCCCTGCACAATTATGCATCGCATACTTAATGTGGCAAAACCCCTCATTTACCTTAGATATGTATGTTAGATGATTAAATTGTATTTCATTGTTCACTGTACTTACAGGATATTTAAATTTTGTTAATATCGACCAATTAGTAGGTCGAAATTGCAAAGGGTACTGTTTTTCTTGTAAGACGAGTTTTCAGGTAATTTTAGCTGTTTGGAGTATTTGGTGTTTTGAAATGTACTTCTTTCTGGGTTGTCAATTTTACAATGTTAAATGTATCATATATGGCACAGCTCGCCTAGCATAAGCGCTCTGATGTTGTTGATTAAGCAGTAGTCGGATCCCCCTGTTCAGAGTCTTTAGCTTAAGCTCTTCTTAGCGCCCCTCAGTGACCCTCCCCCCCCCCCCCCTCTGTGTCGTGTCCCCCCCCCCAGCCCCGGGAGAAGGGCCGCATGCGCTTCCACAAGCTGCAGAATGTGCAGATCGCCCTGGACTTCTTGAAACACAGACAGGTATGGAGATCAGCGCCGCCCCCTTCCCCCGCTCCCCTCCCCCACTTGGCGACACCTCCCCTCACCACCCCACCACCCCTTGTTGCAGGTGAAGCTGGTGAACATCCGGAACGATGACATAGCGGACGGAAACCCCAAGCTGACCCTCGGCCTGATATGGACCATCATCCTTCACTTCCAGGTATGGCCAAGACAAGCCCACCTGCAGCATTTTAACTCCCTCTGCCATCTTTTTTAGCCCCACTGTATGTTGCTACGTGGCTTCTTCTAACTGTTAACTCATGATGTAGGTTCGTGTCCAATCAGGTGCAAGGCTTTTTTTTTTTTGCTTTTTTCCATGTCCAATCAGACAAGGCTTTTTTCCCCCTTTATTGCAGTTGATTGTGTGGAAATTGAAGGGATTATTATTTGAAGTAGGTTCATGGAGACCTTTGCAGTGCAGCTAGCAGCTAGCAGCTAGATTCATACACTTTAGGTGTGCTACTGCAAATACCACTGTTTTACATGCTTGAATTAGCCTCAAATGCTAATGTTTTAACTTCTACCTATGAACCCAAATTCACCCTCAGCTTTAACAGTTCTGCATGCAATCCTTCTAATTTCCCTAGCCTATTTCACACTACAAAGTTCAGACAGACAACGAAAGCTTCCTTCACGTAGTAATCTACAGTGGGTTTATTGTGCCCGAAACGTTTTTTCTTTCTTTAGACCTCTGCAAAAGATGTCTATTTTCAAAATGGAGAAACTTTAATGCACTTGGTTTTTTCAGTTTGTTATTTTAAAGATGGAAAATGAGGACAGAAGCAGACTCCTTTAAAGTTAAAAGAGGCTTGTCTGGGATTACGGTCTGGGAGTGTGTCCATGCGCCTCAGTGACTCAGTGTTTCCTGTAAGGCGGAGGGAGAGGGCACCTTGGCATGGCCGCTTTCATGACTCACCAGCCTACTGATTTCTTTTCGGTTCCCAAAATTTCTTCATTTCTTTAATACTCAAACGTTCGCTTTTTCTATTTTATATTTTGTGGTCATGGCCCCAAATGAAGGTGCACGTCTGCTTTGCAGCTGCGAAGCCCACCGACCGCACCTAGAACCTTCGTGGTAATTGCAGACAGACGTAGCTGCCCGAGCCACTTTGTGAACTGCTCTCTGCAGAAGCCGGTTGTGATTCATGAACTGGGTCTGATGCTAGAGGTTTGACGTCAGGGGCAGGATGCTGCTCCAGCAAACGCAGAGCACCGTGGTGTTAATCGGAACATCTAAGCTGCACCTGAGTGCGCCGTCTTCTCTGGACACGTAGTGTGTTTAGGGTGGTTGAGGCGGAGCTCTCTTCCTGCGGTGGGGTGGGGTTGGCACGAGTTTTTGGGTTACCATAAAGTAGAAGTGAGAGGATGGAGGGTGTTTCCATGGCGCCTGAGTCACCATGCGTGCGAGCGAAGCAGTGGCTCACCGCTTGAATCCAGCCAAGTTCCCCAGCAGCACACAGGGACGCACTGCTAACAGACAAATGTGTGGTTTCAGCACTGGCCTGCGAGAAGTGATACGCCAAAGGGGGTTCCTCACAATGAGTCACTGTGGACACACACACACACACACACTCATTACAAACATCAAGCACCACCCAAACCCCAGATTAACAAACCCATGATCATAAGACATATTTTTGAAAGAATCTCATGATCAGCTGCCATATTTACCAAGCACAGTATCTTAGCAACATCTAGTGTGTTATTATGGTCTATACTTTTTATTTAGAAGGAGAGTGATGAAACTGCGTGCAAACCAATGGACAGTTCAGAATATTACGGTGAAGTGATCAAGTTACACTATTCCACCGTCAGTGTATTTGATGAAACAGAAGTTGCTTGAATCACGAACGCAACTCACCTGAGCATTGCCTGACAATGATGATGTCCCATAATCCCCTTCCATCTCAATCTCTCCCCCCTACAGATTTCGGACATCCAGGTTAACGGTCAGTCAGATGACATGACAGCCAAGGAGAAGCTGTTGCTGTGGTCCCAGCGTATGGTGGAGGGCTACCCCGGCATGCGCTGTGATAACTTCACCACCAGCTGGAGGGACGGCAAGCTGTTCAACGCCATCATCCACAAACACAGGTGGGGACCGGGGGGGGCTGAAATCTCAGCGCAGTGTTCAGTGTGCTGGGGGGGGATCACTGGTATTCAGGATGTGTATCTGTGGGCCACGTGATTCGTATGTTTGTCTCAGATATTTGGCTGAACATTTTCATCAGTCTTTAAATGCCTAGGTATAACATCACGGATCATCATGTAGCAAAGAATCTTCTTATCATCTGAATGGATCCAACACAGTACACTCTAATCGAATATGCATGGTTTGATAATGACCTGTAATTATTTAATTGGGACCTTTCCACACTGCTTTATCTGATTCTGACTCATTCCACCAACTCATCCTCACAGCCCTTGTGTTTATTCAGACTTCTTGTATCATCGAATGATTTATTCATATTCCTCATAATCGTGCAAGACATGTGGTGCCACAATTATGACTGACCTATAAAAGCTTCTCTATGCATAGTTTTCAGATGCAGTCTCTCTTTCTCTCTCTCTTTCTCTCACTCTCTCTCATACACACATACACTTGCTATGAGGTCGTATTACTTTATATATGAAAGTAAGTGTGAGGGATTAAAGAGAAACTTGGAAATCTGAGTCTTCATTTGGGGGCGTAGCTGAGCGTACCCAGAGGCTGTGCTTTTAAACCTCGGCATGTGCTCGCACGGAACAGGTATGAGACGAATTAGCCAGCAGACATCGAGAGCAGCAGAACTCACCACAACTTTGCTTTGTTTGTAATTAAAACAACAAAAAACAAATATGGGGTTTGGGCGTTTGCAGTTCACAACTGAATCTTGATCATATGGAATATCACTTTAAGATCTGAAAGCACGGATGGAATTTGCGCAGATCACCTTCGGGCGAACAGAGAGGTTCTTCTCGGATGAGTTTCCCCACTTTTCACGCCCATTATGGACAGTTAAAGCGTTGAGAAGGTCTTAGGAGGTTTTCCATAGACCATCTGTCCAGACCTCGTGGACTTTCTGGGACTTTTTCTGGACCCTAGAGACGGCCGTGCGGGGTTTTCCGGAGCGTCGCACGATCTGCCCCCAATGCTCAGCCTGAAGGGGAAGTTTCGCGCAGGGAGGAGACGCACCAGCACCTCCAGCCATGGCTCCGCCCGCGACATGGACGATCGTGTGGTCATGCTGTGCGAGGACGTACCATCGGTGGGCGCCTCCGATTCCAGCCCAGAGCCCCCGAAGCCAAGGGCCAGGGCCGGCCACAGCCCTCAGGCCAGGGCTGCTGGGCTACGGGAGCCCATGAGCAGTGACACCTTGTTGTACCGAAGGGGATATTACACCGAGGTGCCTGCTGGGACCCAGGCGTACTACTACTGCACCCAAGGAGGCGCTCAGGTGTACGGGCGCTCCATGTAGATACGAGGGTTTGAATTGTAACGAGGCGATATTTTGATCATCTCTTGATAAGCTCAGTTGCTGAATGCTGCATTTAGCATTATGTTGGGTTATGTTTATTGTGTCCCCACCGTGTTGCATTGGTTTTGATATTCACTGAAGTAGCTGGAGCTTGTGTATGTGTTAAGGTTTGTCTTTAATTATTTTCTCGACAGCCCAGAGGGAGAAACCTGTTGAGCAAATGTTGGTTAAAGTATAAATCCTTTAGCAAATAGGATTTAATCGAATGTTCTTAAAGGACCCCTCAGAATCATGACTCAAGATTTCTCAAAAATGTCAATCCTCAATCCAGAAGATTATTGGTGATTACTGTATCTCTAGCACAGTTAAAACAGCTCCCGAGTTCTTACGGCTGTGTCTCCTTGCGTCTGTGGTAAAAATATGTCTTCTGCAGACACACGTTCTGAGTTGGGTTCCTCTGGTCCTTCTGCTCCCTAGGCCCAGTCTCATTGACATGAATAAGGTGTACAGGCAGACCAACCTGGAGAACCTGGAGCAGGCCTTCAGTTTGGCTGACCGAGAACTGGGCGTCACCCGCCTGCTTGACCCTGAAGGTAAAATAAATCACTCTTCACTACCTGAGGCTCAGGAATGTTTATATCATGCAGGTACAGTGTGCAGTGTTTCGCCTGTAGGCATTAGAAAATAAAATCAGATCTGTAATAGTGTCATGTTAATTTGCGCAAGACGCCGTTTTTGCACGGAACGACTAATTTGTTCATAAGCCCTTTGCACCCATTACTGCCTTCAAACCACTTGGCAAATCATCTGATAAGCTGTCATGGCCAGAAGTTCAGAACTTTAAATCTGCCTTGCAGACATTCAGCAGCTGTGACTGGAGACTCATATGCGGTATGACAAACGTTAACGGCTGCAGCTTCTTCCTGCCGTGAGCCTTTCTTTAACGCAGCGCTGGCATGCCTTTCTTGTTCCGGGCAGATGTCGACGTGCCACACCCTGACGAGAAGTCCATCATTACCTACGTCTCGTCCCTGTACGACGTCATGCCAAGGGTTCCTGACGCACAGGACGGAGTACAGGCAAACGTGAGTCTCGTTTTGTGCCCTGACAAAAAAAGAAAGGCATCATTTCCCTCGCATTCGCCAAAAATAAGCCGTGGAACGATGATTTGTGGTGATTTCTCTGCGTAGCAGTTTCAGAAGCGTGCTGTAGTTTATTCAGGTTCACCAGAATGCCTCAGACCTCAGATTGCCTAATCTGCTAATCTGATTGTGAAGTGAAGCCTGAGCTAAGTGGGAGAGGGGCTGTGGGGGATTGTGGGACAGGAGCTGGAGCTACGCTGGCAGGAGTACTACGAGGTGGTCACCATGCTGCTGCAGTGGATCAGACACCACGTCATCGTGTTTGAGGAGAAGAAGTTCCCCGCCAGCTACGAGGAGATAGAGGTCAGTGTCTCAAACAGTGGTACATGATGTCAGTGTGCCCATGACGCAGACAATTGAGTTTTGTAATGCACTGTAATGTTGAAGATGTAATACGTTCCTAGACACAATTAATGACACTAAGTTCCAGTAGATTATTATATGAAAATATAGATTGCCTTAAGGAAAAAAAAAAAAATAATAAATGTCCGAAAATGCAGAATGACAAAGTCCTTCCTGGCTGGTTTTGGGTATTGTGACGGCACACTCTCTCTGTCAGAAGTCCGTTGTGACTGTGTTGTGACTACACATTCGTCCTCTCTGTTGTAGGTCCTATGGCGCCAGTTTCTCAAATTCAAGGAGATGGAACTCCCAGCAAAGGAGGCGGACAAAAACCGCTCCAAACATATTTACAAGGCCTTTGAGGTAAAATGACTGTGGCCATGGAAACATGGGTGTCACTCCAGATCACAGTTACAGAATGAGCTATAGTATATCTCAGAAATGTTTCATATGAGGCGGGACAAAAAGCATAGGCATAAATACATTTTTTGTATATTATTGAAGAGCGATTTCTAGAGTAAAGAAGTGTGCGTTGTGTTTGATACCGTGTCTGAGTTTGAGTCCTGCCTCTCTGCAGAGCGCAGTGCAGGCTGGGCAGATCAAGGTGCCCTCCAGCTACCACCCCATCGACGTGGAGAAGGAGTGGGGGCGTCTGCACGTGGCCATACTGGAGCGGGAGCGGCTGCTGCGCGGCGAGTTCGAGCGGTGAGGCCGCCGTTACGCGCCGACTCTCCACCCGACGCGCTCGCGTCCAGCCGGAGGGCGAATCCGGAGGTCGAACTCCTTTGCTTTTCGAACCGGATGTGATTCCAGCGTTTACAAAAGTGGAGGGGGGAAAATAATTATATATTCATGCCTTTCGGAAATTCGGTGGAAAAGATCCGATTTGCGCTGCGTAGTGGCACCTGTGTAGTTGCTCTGTTTGTAATTAATACATACGTGGCTGTTGACTGATTTGAGATTGCGATGTTATTGATTCATAGTGCATACTGTGAGCGCTGATATACATCTCATCAGTTTTGAAGATTAGAGGCTGCAAGTGTGTTGTAAATCTTGAAATGTGGATGAACTTTAGAATGTATGGCTTTTCCATTTGTTGGCTGCTTATTACTTCACTGTTTTATACTCAAATATTTCTCAAAACTAGGGCAGGTTAAATATTTTGCTTGCCTTTTTAAGAGAAGTGTAATTATGAAGCCATCTGTTGTATAACGTGATTAACCACATCATAATCACATTAAAGGTCGTTTGGAGAATCAGATAGAAACAGGGCGGCACTTTTTAGAAGGGCCGGCCCTTTGTCACAAGACTGAGAGTCTTTGCTCCTTCAGAGCAAGGAGCCAGTTTAATGGTCAGACAGACAGACAGAGAGAAAGAGAGAAGAGAGAGAGAGAGAGGGCAACAGAGAGAGAAAGACACGCCTAGCCACAGTGACACAGCCATGCAGTAAAAGCGTCTCCGAGTCCGTTGTCCTTTGCCATGGCGTTTCTGAACTACAGTCATGGACTGGAGTACCTGCTTCGCCAGAAGAGGGCGTGAGTGTTCCAGCTGATGTTTATTTGCTGTGGTGCTCGAAGGGCTTGCTGTGTTCTCCGTCTTGCAGAGTTTGTGACTTTCTGCCAGAAAGATAAATGAGAGCTGTAAAAAAATATTTGTGACTGTGTTTAAATGCCAATTAAATAAACTCCATTCAGTCATTAGAGATTATAGACGAAAATATTTACCTCTTTTATAAAAAGACTGACTTTAGCCTCTGTTAGGAATTAGTTATTTCATTATTTTTTATTTGCATTTCATAAATTTTCATAGAATTGTTATGTTCTTACTTAGATTTTTGTCCTTGTTTTGGTCAGCAGAGTTGCGATTGCCGTCACATTGTGATATGTGTGTGTGTGGGCCATAGGCAGTGACAGGACATTTGTGTGTGTGTGTGTGTGTGTGTGTGTGTGCCATGCGCAGGCTGGAGAAGCTACAGAGGGTGGTTGGGAAGGTGCAGATGGAGTCAGGCGTGTGCGAGGAGCAGCTCAACCAGGTGGAAACGCAACTTCAGACGGTGAGACACCTGCTGCAAAAAAAGCATACTCACTCACTGTAACCCCCAGTAACACCTGCAGATGGCGCTGTTGGGTTAGTGGACGTTGAAGGTAGTCTCCATGCATTCCAGGAGGTGCGCTCACTGGGGGCCGGGAAGCCCTCGCAGCATGCTGGCGAGATCGAGGCAGACCTGGACAAGGCTGAGAACATGATCCGCTTCCTCTTCAACGACGTGCAGCTGCTCAAGGATGGGCGCCACCTGCAGGCAGAACAGATGTACAGAAGGTTGGTGGATTGTCATAGGCCTGGCTTTCAGAGTTCTCGTTCATGACGGTGTATCCTCTTCACACATCGTCAGGTGACTTTATCATGTGACTAATCCCATGCCTCTCATGCAATAGAATAGAATACTATAGTCAGACTACACTAATAATCTGCAATAATAATTATATGTACTGTCAATCTTGAGAATCAAGACTAATGTGAATTTTATACTCAACCATATATATGTATCTATGTATATGTTTATACATGTAAAGGGAGACTATATGGACTATATATATATATACAGTTGTGATCAAATTTATTCAACCCCCAATGCTGCGAAGGGTTTTATGGAATTCAGTGCACATTTGTAATTGTGTTCATAATGAAATCTTACAAGGACTTGTTAAAGAACTAAATGCAACTAAGATAGCATCAATTGTTTTTGTCATAAAGTATTAAATGGCCTTTTGTGATTTCTTCATTGACACAATTATTCAACCCCTTTACGACTACCACTCCTAAGAACAGAGGTTCATTCCAGTGTTTTCAATCAGGTATTGAAAACACCTCTGGATGTCAACGAGCAGCAATCAAGCATGATAAGCACCAATTAGGCAGATTTAAAAAGACTGTGATACTCAGCTCCTTCTAGGCATCTACTGGTGTGTTTACAAGCATGGTGAAGGCAAGAGAATGGTCCCAGAAGAAAAGAGAAGAGGTTATTGCTCTTCACAAGAATGGCAATGGATATAAAAAAGATTGCGGTTGTTAAATATTCCAAGAGACACTATCGGAAGTATCATTCGCAAGTTCAAGTTAAAGGGCGCAGTGGAAACGTTACCTGGTCGTGGCAGAAAGAAGATCCTGACCGCGACTGCTGTGCGCTACCTGAAGCGTAATGTGGAGAAAAATCCCCGCGTGACTGCTAAGGAACTGAAAAAAACACCTGTCAGATGTGGGCACTGAAGTTTCAGCTCAGACAATAAGGCGCGCACTGCATAACGAAGACCGCCATGCCAGAACTCCCAGGCGCACCCCTTGCTGACTCAAAGAACAAGAAAAGTCGACTGCAGTATGCCAAAAGTCATGTGGACAAGCCACAAAGGTTTTGGGACAGTGTACTGTGATCAGATGAAACTAAATTAGAACTGTTTGGGACAATGGACCAGCGCTATGTTTGGAGGAGGAAGAACCAGGCTTAAGAACACCTTGCCTACTGTGAAGCATGGCGGGGGGTCAATTATGCTTTGGGGCTGTTTTGCTTCTAATGGTACAGGAAAGCTTCAACGTGTGCAGGGTACCATGAATTCCCTTCAGTACCAGGAGATTTTGGAGGAAAATGTGATGGAGTCAGTCACAAACCTGCGGCTTGGGAGACGTTGGACCTTCCAACAGGACAATGATCCGAAGCACACATCCAAGTCCACTAGAGCATGGTTGAACATGAAAGGCTGGAACATTCTAGAGTGGCCATCACAATCACCAGACTTAAATCCAATTGAGAACCTCTGGTGGGACCTAAAGAAGGCAGTTGCAGTGCGCAAGCCTAAGAATGTGACTGAACTGGAGGCTTTTGCCCATGAAGAATGGGCTAAGATACCCATAGGTCGCTGCAAGACACTTGTATCAAGCTATGCTTCACGCTTGAAAGCTGTCATAACTGGAAAAGGATGTTGTACTAAGTACTAAAAAATAATGTCACTAGGGGTTGAATAAAACTGATAATGATGTGAGCACAGTAAAGACATTTGTGGTTATTCCATCATAAATATTATGTTATATTTGTCTAATTTATAAGTGCCTCTTTGATATAATTGTAAATAAGATGACTGAAATGATCAAAATCAATGTCAAACTGGCCAAAACACTTTATTTCAGTGGGGGTTGAATAAATTTGATCACAACTGTATATATACGCACAGTATACTATTTTATATATATTTTATACATATTTTATATATAATATTGATTAGCATTATATATATTATATATATCCATGAACGCGTTTCTGTGGTCCTCGCCTTCCGCCAGGGTGTACCGCCTTCACGAGCGCCTGGTCAACCTGCGCAGTGAGTACAACCTGCGCGTGAAGTCTGGCGTGACGGCGATGACGGCGGCCCCGCCCTTAGCCCAGGTGGCCGTGGCGACGGGCCTGCAGCAGTCGCCGCAGCGTACTCGCCCCGACCTGGACGAGGTCACGCTCAGGTACGTCCGGGACCTGCTGGCCTGGGTGGAGGAGAACCAGAGGCGCATCGACGGCGCCGACTGGGGGGCAGACCTTCCCTCCGTCGAGTCCCACCTGGGTGGCCATCGTGGCCTCCACCAGTCCATCGAGGACTTCAAGTCCAAGATCGACCGCGCGAGGGCGGATGAGGTGATTTGGAAGAATGCGCCGATTATTCGTGTTGTTCAAGAGCCTTTAATTTCACTTTGGAGGCCAGTATAATCTGTTTTTTCCTGGTTATCCCCTTCAGAACCAGTTAACTCCTGTCAGCAAAGGAGCATACAGAGACTACCTGGGCAAGCTGGACTTGCAGTATGGAAAACTGCTGGTAGGTTCTTATACAGTTGCCTTCATCCTTTTTGGGCTGACATCACGTATAACCTAAAGGGTTTTCCCATTAGATTTGCCTTTGCGTCATCTCTTCCCTTATTTTTCCCATGGTCCTCCTGTTCCAGAACTCCTCGAAGGCCCGCCTACGCCACCTCACTCAGCTGCACGCGTTCGTTGTGGCGGCCACCAAGGAGCTGATGTGGCTGAACGAGAAAGAGGAGGAGGAGGTGAACTATGACTGGAGTGACCGTAACACCAACATGACAGCCAAGAAGGACACCTACTCGGTAGGGCCGGCCCCCTCCGCCACACTTCCAGTCCCGACCTTCGCCTCACGCAGAATTTCTTAAACTGCAGAATCACAGGAAAGGAAAGTGGTGTGTAATACTGGTCATGTGACAGGGTCTGATGCGTGAGCTGGAGCAGAGGGAGAAGAAGATGAACACCGTTCAGGCCACAGGAGAGAAACTGCTGAAAGAAGGTCACCCAGCCAGGAGCACTGTGGAGGCAAGACGCTAACCCACTTTAGCCTGCTTACCATGAGGGTTATTTTGTGGCTTCGGCTAAGCCTTGTGATAAATTTAGCTTAAGCTAAACCCAAAGATAAAACCACAAGGCTTATCTTACCATGTGGCTTAACTTGCCACACAATCCTTAGAATCCTTGTACACATCCCATAACTCCCTGCAATCTAGAAATGTACAAAAACCCATTCGAAGATTGCGTCAAGACTTAAAATCTTTAAAGTAGCTTCACGCTATTTTCACAAACAGCACTGACTGGCTCGACAGTTGACAACTGACAGTGCTTTGAGAGGTGAAGAACTTGGATGTCATTCAGGTCACCATCATTCCGTCACCGCCACTCTGTCGTCAGTTCAGACTTGACCTCGCCCCTGTGCTCTCCGCAGGCGTTCATGGCCGCTCTGCAGACCCAGTGGAGCTGGATGCTGCAGCTGTGCTGTTGCATTGAGAGCCACCTGAAGGAGAACACCGCCTACTTCCAGGTAATCCCCACACGCTACACTATCTCACACTCCACTGACGCAAAGCCAGAGGGCCTCCACGCAGCAGTGGCGAAGCTAAACCAGCCCCTGACCAAAGTTCCCACCCAACAGTTTTTTGCAGATGTTAAAGAGGCAGAGGAGAAGATGAAGAAGATGCAGGACTCGATGAAGAAGAAGTATGTGTGCGACCGCTCCATCACCGTCACACGTCTGGAAGACCTTTTGCAGGATGCTGTGGTGGGTACTCTACGCCCTAGTCATTTATTGGTTTATATTGATTGATATTGGCCAAAACATTCCCTTCAATACTTTGATGCTGGCTGATCTTGTTTCCAAGAGCACAGTCTGTTCACACAGTACGATAACATGCATCTGTCTGTCTTCGTGGCACTCAGGATGAGAAGGAGCAGCTCAACGAGTTCAAGACTCACCTGGACGGCCTGAACAGGAGGGCCAAGAACATCATCCAGCTGAAACCCAGGAACCCTGCTACGCCCGTCAAAGGCAAGCTGCCCGTTCAAGCCGTGTGCGACTTCAAACAGATGGAGGTATGACGGAGGTGCTGTAATGAGTGATGGTTATTATTGATGATGCCAATGCACCCTAGGCCGTTATTGATCGAGGCAGTAGAACGTACAGACATTACAGCGTTATGGTTTTTTGGTCTTCGAGTTGACATATGGCTAGATGTTTGGCTGGGGCTCCATAAAACATGGCTTCGCCACGTATCCAGGGCCTCTCGTTGTGTCCTCCCGTCTCGTCTAGATCACAGTGCACAGGGGAGACGAGTGTGCGCTGCTGAACAACTCGCAGCCCTTCAAGTGGAAGGTACGAAGCCCCGGCGGCGCGGAGGCCACCGTACCCTCCGTCTGCTTCATCGTCCCGCCCACCAACAAGGAGGCCGTGGACGTCAGCTCTGGGTAAAGGAATACAGTCTGCCCCTTTCTTTGATTTCCAGATGTTTGGCCACCTTGGTCAGCTTGTCCGCATCTGAATTTACGTTTGCCCAAGCTCTGCTAGCTCAGCTTGTCACCAAAACCTAGCAAACGACCTGTTGGGAGTAGCCACGAAGGTTTGGGTTTGACGTGATGAATCAGTACCCAAAAGTACCCATCTCCCATGCTTTCATTTGAATTTAAACTTTGAAGAAGAAGCCTTTAATCTCTAGTTTTGAGCCCTGCTTCTCCCTTCCCAGAAGCCTCAGCTGTGTGGTGAGTTTTGAGCCCTGCTTCTCCCTTCCCAGAAGCCTCAGCTGTGTGGTGATCTTTTATCGTGTGCTGTGCCACAGACTGGACTCCGGGCTGCAGAAGCTGATGGTCCTCTGGCAGAAGCTTCACGTGGACATGAAGAGCCTGCTGTCCTGGCAGTACCTCATGAGAGACATACAGTTCATCAGCTCCTGGAACCTCATCATGGTGGGCTTTGGTTGCACCTCCATTCTTTCATTCTGCTGTCCTTTGCTATTCCCATCACGTGTGGACTGTACCATTATGATGCTCTGTCCTCAACCCCACGCTCACCCTCACTTTGGCAGGCTACCGTTGACACTGAAGAAATGATCCACAGCAACTTTAGCCCTGTTACAGAACATTAACCATCCTGCCCTAACTGTACTCTACCTCCCCAGTTCAAGACCCTGAAGGTAGAGGAGTACCGACAGACGCTGAAGAACCTGGAGCTGCACTACCAGGCCTTCATGCGTGACAGCCAGGACTCAGAGCTGTTCGGCGCGGACGACCGTATGCAGGCTGAGGGCGCTTACAGCGGGGCAGCTCAGCACTACGACGGCCTGCTGCGCTCCGTGGAGCAAGGTTCGTATGGGTCAGGCCTCTGTGCTTCTGGCTCCGCCCACCACATGGCCCCACCCACCACATGACCCCACCCACCCTGTCCTCGCCTCCCAACCTGTGGCTACCATGCTGCTGTCCCACAATCCGCCTCTCAGAATGCCTTAGACACTTAGTTATAAGGTTGTTGTTCACAGTACATTAGTTCATGTCCAGGAGCAGTTCTAAATAAACTGACTCGCTTAGAAAAGTGCTGGGTGTCTTGCTGGCATTCTGTTTTAAGTCTTTCCATATGTGTGTACCTACATTATACTACTATAAGCAGGGGTTCAGTTTGAGATCTATGATGTCGTGAACTGAATATGGGTGTTTACAGAGACTTAAAGTGTAATGATCCCCTGATTATAGCCATTACCCCCACATGACAACTGTCTCATTCATATTGCAGAACCTGTCTACAGGCCCAAAGACAAGGCTGTCGGTAAAGATATCAGACTGGATTTGAAAGTTGATTGATCAGACTGTGCATCATAATCCATGTGCCCTCATCATACTGTCTTCCTGCCAGTCTTTCAGTGCATTTTCCTTCATCCACTCTTAACAGTCTTAACAGCGGCCGTGTTGAAATGTGGAGCATGTGAATGTGTCTCGTCTCCATTTCTATCATGCATGAAGCTTGCAGTTCAAAAGATTGTATTTACCTGGTGCCTTGTCGAAATGCATCCTGCAAAATGAAAACTGGTCATACATTGAAGAGTCAATATGCAAAACCAGCGTGCACATTAATCTGTTATTAACGGAGACGCTAACTACCTTTATGTTTCTACTGGTCAAGGCAGACTGAACACTACTGCTGTCCACTGTGATACTTCTTCAGTTTTCTGTATAAATGAATGCTGCTGTAATGCTGAATCAGGCGATGGCATGGGATCTCTCTCTCTCTCTCTCTCTCTCTCTGACACGCTCTGTCCCGCCCACACACAGGGGAACAGGACGAGTGCGCGTGCAGGAGCTTTGTCACGCAGATCAAGGACCTGCGGCTGAGGCTGGAGGGCTGCGAGGGACGCATGGTCACCCGCCTGCGTCTGCCGGTGGAGGCCGAGCCCCTGGAGGCCTGCACCCAGAGGACCAGCGAGCAGCAGGTGGGCCACACCCTGCCCACACGTGGGAGGTCCGTCCGGGGAGTTCGGCAGGAAAATCACATCGAGAAGAACCTCTAGACAGGTCCCTTTCAAACACGTACCCTGAGCTGGACCTGTCGATGTCCAAATGTAAATTAATGTCAGGCCTGTTCTAGGTTGTCATTCTTGGCTCTGGTTCTGACATGGATCAGCGGTAGATCAGGGAGCATTTGAGTTGTTCAGACTTTCCCTGATTAAAAATATTCATTACATTCACCCACTATTTATATTCAGCTCTACATGCAGAATTTAAATGAATTCTTAATAAATACTTTGTTAATAATTATAAACATTCCCACATTTGTTCTACAAAAGTACATTGTGGTATAATGATATAAAGATTCTAAAAATAAAACAAACAACTAAGTCAGAGTTTCAACAATAATAACCATAACCATATCCTACAAAGTACAAAGAGCGCCTTAATCAAGGAACTCTTGTGTCTTAATAACAATGAAAACGACTCCCTTAAACAGTCACCCTTAATGGCGCCGTGTCTGTGGGACTCTCTCCAAACAGAAGCTCCAGGCTGAGCTGGAGGGCATCAAGAAAGACCTGGACACGGTGGGGAAGCAGAGCGAGGCGGCTCTGGCCTCCGCCCAGCAGTCCAGCTCCGCCACTGTCCTGCGCTCTGAGCTGGAGGTCACCCGCAAGAAGATGGAGCACATCTACTGCCTCTCCTCTGTCTACCTGGACAAGTGAGTGGAGATTACGGGAGTGCCTCCTGGCTCTCTGGCTGAAGGATGCCATGTTCTCGTCTTTCGCTTATTCTGTCCAAGGACTGTTATCGTAGCGTGTGTCCATGAAAATGTTTTTTTTTTTTTACCATGTCCAGGCTGAAGACCATCAACCTGGTGATCCGCAGCACACAAGCAGCAGAAGATGTCCTCAGGAAGTACGAGAACCAGCTGCGCGACGTCCAGAAGGTGCCTTCCAACGACAAGGAGGTGGAGGCTGACCAAGCACAGCTGAAGGTGCAAATACGACATACTTGGCAACCCCCTGTTGTGGCATGTACTGTATAAACATGATGGGCCCCGTTCACCACTTATCAAGAGATTAACTGAAGTTTAAATCTCAATTAAAACAACACACTTTCTATTTGCCCCGCCCATCACCGCACCCCACACCACACCACAGAAACAGCGCTCCGCCGTCGAGGGCAACCAGCTGGCGTTTGACCGCTTGGAGGCGGAGTTTGGCGAGGCGGCGGCGGTGAGCGAGCGGCTCTCGCGCGTCGGCGGCGAGCGTGACGGGGAGCTGGAGCACTACCGGCAGCTGGTGATGGGGCTGAAGGAGCGCTGGCAGGCCGTGCTCGCCCAGACGGAGCTGCGGCTGCGCGAGCTGGACGCGTTGGCCAAGCACTCGCGCGCCTACCGGCAGAGCTACGACTGGCTCATCCGCTGGACCGCCGACGCCAAGCAGAGGCAGGAGCGCATCCAGGCCGTGCCCATTAGCGACACTGCAGTGCTCAAAGAGCAGCTTGCCCAGGAGAAGGTACTGCAGTTAGAATATCAGTACACTATTATTATTATTGTCTATAATGTATATATGCATCATACTGTATATAATTGCTTTAATATAATTAATTGCATTCCGGAACTTAATTATGCGCAGAAACTCCTTGAGGAGATTGAGAAGAACAAAGAGAAGGTGGATGAGTGTCAGAAATGTGCCAAGGCCTACATAGATGCAATAAAGGTATAAATGGCCGGAATAAATGGCAATAAATGGCCGGAAATCAATGACAAACATTTCACACACAGATATCAGCCTATCAGAACATTTAGAAGCATTATCTACCCTGTTCTGCTCCAGGATTATGAACTTCAGCTGGTCACATACAAAGCATTGGTGGAACCCATTGCCTCTCCGCTAAAGAAACCCAAGATGGAGTCTGTCTCAGATAACATTATCCAAGAGGTACTTTTAAGCATTTATAATCCAGCGAGATCTTTCATGTATATTGTTTATGCATTGTTTTTTTTTTTTGTTAAAATGTCAAAATTAGAAGTTGGTATTAAAAAGATGGTGTGGATCATCTTTCAGTATGTCACTCTTCGGACACGCTACAGTGAGCTGATGACCTTGACAAGCCAATATATTAAATTCATCACTGATGCCCAGCGGCGCTTAGAGGATGAGGAGGTAAGAGTGCGAGGCTATCACACATGGGCGGAGGATCACACGGGGGCGGAGAATCACACATGGGCGGAGTATGACACACGCCCCAGCTTGTTGCTATTGACCTCAACACTTTCCGTTGGTTTAATGGAAAACATTCAATGCATTAATTTGCAGACCGTATGAGACACAATTTCAATGAGTACATTTTAATTTCACAAAATTGTCAGATTGCCACTTTACTGTAGATAAAGGCAATATGTGTGGGTACACACACAACACACACACACACACACATCTTAGACAGCAGCCAGGTGCTCACCTAGGACATTATTAATTCTTAATGCCAGTGGTGCAACACATCTCATCCCCAGCACTTTCTGTCCCTCATTATGTGTGTACAACTGTGTAGGGGGGGGAGACTTTTCTGCAGCTCTGTCACAAGAAAAAGCTTGAGATACACAGATATCCCTCAGCCTGAAGCAAACTCAAAAAACCAGTAGTGTAAAACAGCATGCACTTTTACACCAACAGACACCATTGAACACCAAATGGTGCCATGCCCTTGTCTGTCCCCGAATTTCCGTTCCTGAGCGTCACATCGCTGAAAATCTCTTCCTGCCATTATTCTTTGCTTGGGCTTTTGGGTTTTTTTAGCCAGAGAATGCTTCAGGCTGACTGCAACCCTTCTGTATTTTATTTTTCTGAGAAGCCCAATTTTTATTTCACCCCCCCCCCCTCCTTTCTTTTCTAACTTGCATTTCTGTTTGCTTCTCTATACTGCTTGCCAGTGCTTTATCATGATGAATGTTTGTCATGTTTGGCCGCTGAGGAGGTAAATTTTCCACCACAATGCATTGCCATGTTATTTAAAAAAAAAACATAAGCAAGTAGACGTGGCGTAGTCTTTTGACGTGGCGTAGTCTTTTAGCAATTTAGTTATATTTAGTTATATCCAGCTTATGGATGACGTCATACTGTGTACTCAGTATCGAAGAAAATACAAGACATGATGATCCAGTTAATCAAAGCCATTTGATCACATTGACATTCATCAGATACATTTGTTTTCACGTTGGTTTTTATTCACCCTGTTTGATTTTCATGCTTCCTTTGCTGCAACACAGACTAGTTTTCCTTAGGATTAAAAGTGGCTTACAGATGTCAAACATCTGAAACAAATTTAAGCACTCAAGTTTTTAATATTTTTGCATTTTTATGCATACTAATGCATGGCTACGTTGGGGCACTATGACATGTCAAAATGCAAATGCACGCCGTAAGAAATATTTCAACAAGATCTTTTTACTCTGCTTAACCAAAGCATTTCACTACTGCCAGTGTTCATAGTTATACAACTTATAAAGAAATGTCAGAAAAGAGAGAAGTTGAAACTTTAAACGTTATCTTGAATTTTTGTCAAGCCATCCAAAAGAGTAGCACATCAGTATCACGGTGCCATTCAGTGATCCAAGTTATTTTATTGTGTTGTGAAGTGATCGTGTCTCATTCTGTGTGCCATAAGTGAATTGTCTTTTGTAACCACATAACACACTCCTTATTAAGAAAGCAAAGTGTATTTTCATGTATTTTCTCTAGTGTAGATATACACAGATATCTAACAGATATATTATCTAACATGAACCTGCTAACCCTGTCAACCATTGCCTCCACTAACACAGAAAGCCTCAGAAAAAATGAAGGAAGAAGAGAGGAGAAAGCTTGCTGAGGTGCAAGCGGAGCTAGAAAAGCAGAGACAGTTGGCAGAATCTCACGCCAAGGCCATTGCTAAAGCAGAACAGGAGGCCGAGGAGTTGAAACAGAAGATGAAAGAGGAAGTCAGCAAAAGACAGGTCGTGGCTGTTGATGCGGAGAAGCAGAAGCACAACATCCAGCAGGAGCTCCATGAACTCAGAAATCTCTCCGAACAGGAGATTAAGGCGAAAAGTCAACAGGTGGACGAGGCCCTGCAGAGCCGTACCAAGATTGAAGAGGAGATCCGCATAATCAGACTCCAGCTGGAGACAACGGTGAAGCAGAAATCGACCGCTGAAACTGAACTTCAGCAGCTCAGGGACAAAGCAGCGGAGGCTGATAGACTTAGAAAGGCTGCCCAGGAAGAGGCAGAGAAGCTGAGGAGACAAGTCAGCGAGGAGACACAGAAAAAGCGCAAGGCGGAGGAGGAGCTGAAACAAAAATCTGAGGCAGAGAAAGAGGCTGCAAAGCAGAAACAGAAGGCCCTCGAGGATCTGGAGAAGTTCAAGCACCAGGCTGAGGAGGCCGAGAGGCGGA
Organism: Brachyhypopomus occidentalis; assembly: GCA_020368025.1. NCBI lineage: Eukaryota > Metazoa > Chordata > Actinopteri > Gymnotiformes > Hypopomidae > Brachyhypopomus > Brachyhypopomus occidentalis. The sequence continues at coordinate 3,148,871 of JAGXOD010000107.1, forward strand.
TGAGGCAGGCTGAAATGCAAAAGGAGAAGCATATCAAAGTTGTGGAGGAGGTGGCACAGAAGACTGCCGCCACCGAGCTCCAGAGCAAGCACCTGTCGTTTGTCGAAAAAACAACAAAACTGGAAGAGTCACTGAAACAAGAGCAAGGCAATGTTATCCAGCTACAAGAGGAGGCAGACCGACTTAAAAAACAACAGGCTGAAGCAGATAAAGCTAGAGAACAAGCCGAGAAGGAGCTGGAGATGTGGAGGCAGAAAGCCAACGAAGCTCTCCGTCTGAGGCTCCAGGCTGAGGAGGAGGCCGCCAAGAAGAGCACTGCTCAAGAGGAGGCAGAGAAACAGAAGGAAGAAGCAAAACGTGAGGCAAAGAAGAGGGCAAAAGCTGAGGAGGTAGCTCTCAAACAGAAGGAGACTGCCGAGAAGGAACTTGAGAAGCAAAGGAAAGAAGCTGAAGAAACTGCCCAGCAAAAGCTGACAGCAGAACAGGAGCTCATCCGTTTGAGGATAGATTTTGACAATGCTGAGCAGCAGAGGAATCTGCTAGATGATGAACTGCAGCGGCTCAAAAACGAGGTGAACACGGCTGTGAGACAGAGGGAACAATTAGAGGCAGAGCTATCCAAAGTCAGAAAGGAGATGGATGTTCTCATACAGCTGAAATCCAAAGCTGAAAAAGAATCTATGTCGAGTACTGAAAAGAGCAAGCAGCTTCTTGAATCTGAGGCAGCCAAGTTGAAGGAACTTGCAGAGGAAGCAGCTAAACTGAGGTCGGTCGCTGAGGAAGCAAAGAAACAAAGGCAGGTTGCAGAAGACGAGGCAGCCAGACAAAGAGCAGAGGCTGAGAAGATCCTTAAAGAAAAGCTGGCTGCCATCAATGAAGCAACTCGTTTGAAAACTGAGGCAGAAATTGCTTTGAAAGACAAGGAAGCTGAAAATGAGCGTCTTAGAAGGAAGGCTGAAGATGAAGCTTATCAAAGGAAGGTCCTTGAAGACCAAGCTTCTCAACATAAGCAAGATATTGAAGAAAAGATTGATCAAGTAAAAAAGTCGTCCGACGCCGAATTAGACAGACAGAAAAAAATTATTGAAGAAACTCTGTATCAAAAGAAAGTGGTGGAAGAGGAGATTCACATTCTGAAGCTCAACTTTGAAAAGGCCTCAACGGGAAAGCTCGATCTTGAGCTTGAGCTGAAGAAACTAAAGAGCCTTGCTGAAGAGACTCAGAAGGTTAAAGAAAAAGCAGAAGCAGAGGCAGAGAAATTTAGAAAACTTGCTCTTGAAGAAGAAAAGAAGAGGATGGATGCAGAGGAGAAAGTCAAAAATATTGCAGCTGCTGAGGAGGAGGCGGCCAAACAGTGTAAGGCTGCTCAGCAAGAAGCAGAGCGTCTCCGGAAAAAAGCCGAACAGGCCAAAAAACACAAACTTAATGCTGACAAGGAGGCTGAGAAACAAATACTTTTAGCTCAAGAGGCTGCACAGAAGTGTTCTGCTGCTGAGCAAAAAGCTCAGGATGTCCTCGTTCAACAAAAGGAGGACAGTTTCGCTCAGTCTAAGCTAAAAGAGGAGTTTGATAAGGCCAAGAAATTGGCAGAAGATGCAGAAAAGGCCAAAGAGAAAGCAGAACAAGAGGCAGCTCTGTTTCGCCAAAAAGCCGATGAGGCTGAGCATCAGAAGCAAGCGGCTGAAGCAGAGGCAGGAAAACAGGCCAAAGCCCAAGAAGATGCTGAAAGAATGAGAAAAGAAGCCGAATCAGAGGCTTCCAAACGTGCGAAGGCAGAATCAGCTGCACTGAAGCAAAAGGAGCAGGCTGATGCAGAGATGGCCAAGCAGAAAAAGCTTGCTGAGACAACCTTGAAGCAGAAGTCTCAGGTTGAGAAAGAGTTAGCATTGGTAAAACTACAACTTGAGGAAACTGACAAACAGAAGGCTGTTTTGGATGAGGAGCTGAAACGACTGAAAGGTGAGGTATCTGATGCCGCCAAGCAGAAGGTTCAGGTGGAAAATGAGCTCTCTAAAGTCAAAAGTCAAATGGAAGAATTAGTTAAACTGAAGGCCAAAATCGAAGAAGAAAATCAACAGCTTATGAAAAAAGATGAAGAAAACACAAAGAAATTGCTTGAGGAGGAGGCTGAGAACATGAAGAAACTTGCTGAAGAGGCTGCACGGCTCAGTGTTGATGCACAAGAAGCTGCTAGACTGAGGCAAATCGCAGAAGCTGACCTTGCCCAACAGAGAGAACTGGCTGAAAAGATGGTCAAAGAGAAGATGCTAGCCATTCAGGAAGCAACAAAACTGAAGGGTGAAGCTGAAAAACTCCAGAAACTGAAAGATCAGGCTCAGGAAGAAGCCCAAAAACTTCTGGAGGCCAAACAGGAGATGGAACAGCGTTTAGAGCAAGAGACTGATGGCTTCCAGAAGTCCTTGGAAGCAGAACGTAAGAGACAGCAAGAAATATCCGCCGAGGCTGAAAAGCTAAAGCTCAAGGTATCACAGTTAACCAATGCTCAGACGAAAGCAGAGGAGGAGGCAAATAAATTCAAGAAACAGGCAGAAGAAATTAGAGCCCGTTTGATAGATACTGAAAAACAAACTTCAGAAAAGGTCACTACTGTTGAGAAACTGGAAGTGGAGAGGTTACAGAGCAACAAAGAAGCAGATGACCTGAGGAAAGCAATTGCAGAGCTTGAAAAAGAAAAGTGCAATCTTAAACAAGAAGCGATGGATTTACAAAATAAAGCAAAACAGGTATCGTCAAGAAAGACTAAAATGCTAATTTGCTTTAGAATATCCTATACAAATGTCTTAATTGTATTAAAAAAGCTCATGAGATCTTATTCGTCATTTTCAAAGCTTAACTCTCTCCCTCTGTATATAAAATTGTTTCTATCACAATATAGTGATTATTTATTAACATTATTTACACTTACCTATAGTCAGTATTGTGATTAAGTTTATAAAATTAATGCATCTTTTCTTTTTCATCATAGATGGCCAATACACAACAAGAGCAAATACTGCAGGAAAAGACAATTCTTCAGCAAACTTTCATTACAGAGAAAGCGACTCTGCTGAAAAGGGAGAAGGCCATTGAGGGAGAGAAAATAAAGCTGGAGAAGCAACTTGAAGATGAAGTGAAGAAAGCCAAAGACCTACAAGATGAACAGGAGCGTCAGAGGAAGCAGCTGGAAGAGGAGAAGCAGAAGCTCCAGGCTGTCTTGGATGCAGCTGTCAAAAAGCAGAAGGATGCTGAGGAAGAGAGGCGTAATAAGCAAAAGGAGATGGAAGAACTAGAAAAGGAAAAACAAGAAAAAGAAAAACTCCTGGGTGAGGAGAACAAGAAATTACGGGAAAAACTCCAGCAGCTCCAGGGAGCAAAGAAACCCACAACATCTCAAACAAAGGAAATTGAGGTCCAAACAGACAAGGTTCCCGAGGATGAGTTAGTTACAGCAACAGTGCAAGAAAAGACAAAGAAAGTTTTCAATGGTTCTGCAGAGATTGATGGTGCAAAGGCAAATGGAGACTCACCCCTGGCATTTGATGGAATCAGGGAGAAGGTGCCAGCAAGCAGGCTGAATGAAATTGGTGTGCTGAATAAAAAAGAATTTGACAAACTTAAGAAAGGCAAAACAACTGTGCAAGAACTTAGCAAGATGGACAAAGTCAAGATGTGTCTGAAAGGCAAGGATTGCATTGGTGGTGTAATAGCTGAACCTAATCAGCAAATGAGCATTTATCAGGCTATGAAGGAGAAGAAGATTGCACTTAACACAGCTATGATGCTCCTTGAAGCTCAGGCTGCATCTGGATATATTATCGATCCAATTAAAAACAAAAGGCTCTCCGTCAATGAAGCTGTGAAGGAGTCGATTATTGGGCCTGAACTGCACACGTCACTGCTCTCTGCTGAAAGGGCCGCAACTGGTTTCAAAGATCCTTTCACTGGACATACAATCTCTCTTTTTGAAGCCATGAAAAAGGGTTTGGTCACAGAAGATCAAGCCACTAAACTTCTTGATGTCCAACTTGCAACTGGTGGCATTATCGACCCAGTGAACAGTCACCGTGTGCCAGTTCAAACAGCTTGTAAACAAGGACAGTTGGATGAGGCATTAAACAAACTCTTGTCCAGTCTCCCAGATGACAGAAAAGGATTCAGCGATCCCAACACACAAGAAAGCCTCACTTATAGTCAGCTTCTAGAAAGATGCAAAACGGATCCTGAGACAGGCCTTCCACTTCTTCCCATTACAGAGACAGCTGCACCTATCGAGAAGACTTATACAGATGAAGACACTAAAGATGTGTTCAGGAAAACAAATCTATTAGTACCATTTGGGAGATTTAAAGGAAAGACGGTGACCATCTGGGAAGTGATCAATTCTGAGTACTTCACAGAAGATCAAAGGAAAGATCTAATTCGTCAATATAAATCAGGCAAAATAACTGTAGAGAAAATTATAAAGATTGTAATAACTGTTGTGGAAGACAAAGAAAAAAATAAAGAACCCGCCTTTGATGGCTTGAGATCATTTGTGCCTGCATCTGAGCTCCTAGAGTCAAAGGTCATTAATAAAGATATATTCAATGAATTGCACAATGGCAAAACATCTGTTGAGGAGGTGTCTCAGATGGAGCCTGTCAAGAAAGCCTTAAGGGGAACAAACTGTATTGCTGGAGTGTTCATTGAATCAACAAAGGAGAAGGTATCAATCTATGAAGCCATGAAGAAAAACATGCTTGGAGCGGACGTTGCATTAAATCTCCTAGAAGCCCAGGCCGGAACAGGCTTCATCGTTGATCCAGCAAAAAATCAAAAACTTACAGTGGATGAGGCTGTTAAATCTGGGGTTGTTGGTCCAGAGCTACATGAAAAGTTGTTGTCTGCAGAACGAGCAGTGAGGGGATACAAGGATCCATACACTGGAAAGGTTGCATCCCTGTTTGAGGCAATGGAAAAAGACCTCATTAACAAAGACCAGGGTGTTCGGCTCCTGCAGGCCCAGCTTGCAACCGGAGGGATCATTGACCCAGTGAAAAGTTATCGGGTTCCTCAGGATGTTGCCTGCAAACGTGGGTATTTCAGTGAGGAGATGAACAAGTGCCTAAGCAGCTCAGCAGACACTAATAAAGTATTCTTTGAGCCAAACACAAGGGAGAATGTTTCATATGCACAGCTGCAGAAAAAATGCATCACTGACAAAGAGACAGGTTTCCCATTGCTGCCACTCTCAGAAAAAGCTATTAAGTGTACAGAAATGGATCTGCTCTTGAATGTTGAAACCAAAGAGGCCTTAAACAGGGAAACACTGGAGTTGCACAGTGGACTCTTTAAAGGACGCAAAGTCACCATTTGGGAGATTATTAATTCTGAATATCTAACTGAAGAACAAAGGATTGAGTTATTGCGTCAGTATAGATCAGGAAAAGTTACGATTGAAAAGATAATTAGAATGGTGATCACGCTGGTCGATGAAAAGGAGATGAGAAAGCAGCAAGATTCCTTCATTGGTCTAAGAGGTCCAGTTTCAGCCACATCCCTGTTTGAATCTAAAATCATTGACAAAGCTACTTATGATCAGCTCCAAGAAGGCAAAAAGAAGCCACAAGAAATCAGTGAAATTGACTCAGTCAAGAGGTATTTGCAAGGATCACACAGCATTGCTGGGGCATTCAATGAGAAATCTAAAGAAAAGCTCAGCATCTATGAAGCAATGAAACTGAAATTGCTAACTCTAGATACAGGCATTTCACTGTTGGAAGCCCAAGCAGCAACTGGGTTTCTTGTTGATCCAATCAGGAATCAGAAATTTACAGTGGATGATGCTGTAAAAGCTGGCCTTGTCGGCCCAGAACTTCATGAAAAACTGCTATCAGCAGAGAAGGCTGTAACTGGTTATAAAGATCCATATACTGGTAATACGATTTCCCTTTTCCAAGCAATGCAAAAAGAGCTTGTTACTAGAGAACATGCCATACCTCTTTTGGAAGCCCAAGAGGCAACTGGGGGAATAATTGATCCAGTGAATAGTCATTGTATTCCCACCGACACAGCTATTCAGCGAGGTTACTTAAACAAGCAGATGGCCAAGTCTTTTAAAGATCCTTCAGATGAAGTCAAAGGTTTCACTGATCCTAACAAAGATGAGCATGTCACTTATAGACATTTGTCAGACAGATGCATAAAAGACCCAGAGTTTGGATTTTTCTTCTTACCACTTCACAAAGCAGAAATCCCCAAAGAAGTAGAGAAGACATATGTTTACAGTGAAGAGCAAGCGCAAACAGACTTGGCTAACACTCAGATAAATATACCACACACAAGTTTAGCAGGAAAGGAAATGTCCTTATGGGATGTTATGTCATCAGACTTGCTTCAAGAAGGAGATAAGCAAAGACTTATTGAACAGTACAGGACCGGAGTAATCACTAAGGAGAGAATGATCATCATAATCATTGAGATCATTGAGCAAAGAGAAACCATTAAAACCGATCAGAGTATGTTATGTGACGTTATCCGACGTAGAGTTACTATCGAAGAGCTATACAGCTCTCGTATAATAGACCTTGAAACTTACAATCTCCTGAAGCAAGGCAAGAAAACCATCAGGGAAGTTATGGAGATGCCAGAAGTTAAGCGGTACCTCTTTGGGACAGGCAACATTGCCGGAGTGCTTTCAGACAGTTTTGCTAAAATTAGCATTTACCAGGCCATGAAGAGAGGTCTCATCAAGCCTGATGTAGCAATTGATTTGTTAGAGGCTCAAGCAGCAACAGGATTTATCAGTGACCCTGTAAAACATCAGTTGTTAACAGTTGATGAGGCTGTCCGCAAGGGTCTTGTTGGACCAGAACTCCATGACAAACTCTTGTCTGCAGAGAGGGCAGTAACAGGATATAAAGACCCATACAGTGGCAAAGTAATTTCCCTATACCAAGCCATGAAAAAGGATCTGGTTCCTGAAGAGTATGCTTTAAAACTCCTAGAGGCTCAGATCGCAACTGGTGGCCTAATGGATCCTGAATATAATTTCCGCCTCCCAGATGATGTTGCAATGCAACGCGGATACATCAACAAAGAAACAAGTGAAAAGCTGTCTGACCCAAGTGGAGATGTCAAAGGATTTATGGATCCAACAACAAATGAAAAGCTATCTTATGCTCAACTTCTCAAGAGATGCAAGGTGGACAAAGAAAGTGGCCTGCATTTACTGTCTCTTGCAGACAAAAGACTGCTGTTCAAGGGTCTTAGAAAACAAATCACCCTGGATGAACTACTGTGCTCAGAGATTATTGATCAGAAGACCTACACTGAGCTCACAGAAGGGAGTCTCTCAGTGGAGGAAATCAGCAAAGACTTGAAGAAGTACCTTGAGGGCACAAGTTGCATTGCAGGTGTGTATGTTGAGGCTACCAAAGATCGCCTGTCGATTTATCAAGCCATGAAAAAGAACATGATCAGACCTGGCACAGCCTTTGAGTTACTAGAGGCTCAAGCAGCTACGGGATACGTTATTGATCCTATCAAAAATCTGAAATTGACCGTCAATGAATCTGTAAAAATGTCAGTTGTTGGCCCAGAATTTAAAGACAAGCTTCTCTCTGCTGAACGAGCTGTGACTGGATACAAAGATCCATACTCTGGGAAGATCATTTCCTTATTCCAAGCCATGAAGAAGGGTCTGATCCTTAAAGATCATGGTATTCGTCTTCTGGAAGCTCAAATAGCCACCGGTGGAATCATTGATCCTGAGGAGAGTCATCGTCTTCCAGTAGAAATGGCATACAAGCGTGGCCTCTTTGATGAAGAGATGAATGCGATTCTAACAGATCCCTCTGATGACACTAAAGGTTTCTTTGATCCAAACACAGAGGAGAATCTGACTTACCTTCAGCTGATGGAGCGGTGCATAACTGACCCTGAAACTGGACTCGCTCTCTTACTGCTGAAAGAGAAGAAGCGTGAAAGAAAGACATCTTCAAAGTCATCAGTGCGCAAACGCAGAGTAGTGATTGTGGACCCAGAAACAGGGAAAGAAATGTCTGTTTATGAAGCATATCGCAAAGGTCTCATTGATCATCAGACATACCTAGAACTTGCAGAACAAGAATGTGAATGGGAAGAAATTACCATCTCATCATCAGATGGAGTCGTCAAGTCTATGATCATTGACAGAAGGTCTGGACGTCAATATGACATTGATGACGCTATCACTAAGGGTCTTATAGACCAGTCTGCTTTAGACCAGTACCGTGCAGGCACCCTGTCCATCACTGAATTTGCAGACATGTTGTCTGGAAATATATGTGGCAGTAGATCACGTTCATCTTCTTTTGGGTCCACATCATCATATCCTACGAGTCCAGCTCCGTCTATCAGGACCCCAGCTACAACCTGGAATGACCCTACAGAAGAGACGGGTCCAGTGGCAGGGATCCTAGATACAGATACTTTGGAAAAGGTGTCTGTCACAGAGGCCATGCATCGAAATCTAGTCGACAACATCACTGGTCAAAGACTACTAGAAGCACAGGCATGCACAGGTGGCATCATTGACCCAAACACTGGAGAAAAATTTAACGTTGCTGATGCAATGAACAAAGGACTAGTAGATAAGATAATGGTAGATCGCATCAACTTAGCTCAGAAAGCCTTCCAAGGATTTGAAGATCCAAGAACCAAAACTAAAATGTCAGCCGCTCAAGCCTTAAAGAAGGGTTGGCTGTATTATGAGGCTGGTCAGCGTTTTCTTGAAGTCCAGTACCTGACAGGTGGTTTAATTGAGCCCGATGTTGCAGGGAGAGTGCCGTTGGATGAGGCTGTAAAGAAGGGCACACTTGATGCACGCACTGCACAGAAACTGAGAGATGTCAGTGGATACTCTAAATACCTGACATGCCCCAAAACCAAGCTAAAGATCTCTTATAAAGATGCTATGGATAGAAGCATGATCGAGGAAGGATCTGGATTACGTTTACTGGAAGCATCATCCCAGTCCAGTAAAGGCCTTTACAGCCCATACAGTATCAGTGGCTCTGGATCAACCTCAGGGTCCAGGTCTGGGTCTAGAACTGGTTCAAGGTCTGGCTCCAGACGAGGGAGCTTTGATGCTACTGGATCTGGTTTTTCCATGAATTTCTCTTCATCTTCCTACAGCTCCCCAAGCTATGGACGGCGATACAGTTCAGGGGTTCACAGTGGGTTGGATATGGATGAACTAAATCGGGCTCTGACAGCATTATCACATAGCCCATACTGTTGCTCTGAGGAGAGAAGAATGTTTCCACTGTTACAACCACAGTGTTCATTAGTTGCTTAATATCTGGAATATCTGCTCTGCATGTGGTTGCTATGGGGCTGTGGAAATATTTCTTCCGTATTAGATTGTATATTTTCAATTTTTAAATTATTTTCTTACATTACAACATAATACATATAGTGAGCTTGTAATATCTTCATAAATCAAAGAACATCCATGGATTTTTTATGTTACATATTGCATTTGCCAGTGTTATTAATTTCACTTGTCTAGTATTATTCGAAGTCAAACTAATGTGGTATATTGAAAGAATATTGTTCTTCAAGTAGCTCTTCCAGTAGAGTAAACGTTTATGTATACGTGTGCTACATACCAGAATTATTTAGACTACAAACATTTTGTTAACATTATGTTAGCATGTTAAAAAGAAGAGCTGGTAACCATATGCAGAGCAGAATAAGAGGATATTGTTAATATGAGAGCACAAGAATAAACAATGCTTCAGAAAATACTCTGGCAACACTGCCACAGTAAACTAGTTCAAATAAAGGATTTGTTGCACTCTTCGTATGAAATGGAAGAACAGCTGTGCCCTTTGAAATGTACAGTCTTTCAAGATTAAAATGGATTCATTGATTCTTGTATCACTGCTTACTACAACTATAAAGAATATATAACAAACTGCAAAATATGACACTAAAACATCATCTAAAGACAAGACACAAACCTTATCCATATCTAGTCTTCCAGTCTCATTTCCCAGTTCAGAGGACATCAGCCAAGCCATAAATCAGCAGATAAGTGTAATCATACATTTTTTTTTATTTTCAAGAATACAGAATAAAATTGTAGATTTCTCAAGATTTCATTACTGGATGTAATTATGAAAGGCTTTGAATTGTATTATTTTTCAGTATGAAGTGGCAAAAAATGCATCATGTGGGCTAGTGTAGCAAAGTTGTCTTAATGAGATTTTTGTATTATCACCAGCTTTCTCTCACTGAAAAGATGTGTCTACTTTGAGCCTCAACACTGAAAACTCACCAACACATTCATACTTAAATGATGTAGGTACTTATTGAGGTGTGATGGTTCGCAGTACATTTTATTATTTTGCTTTACCTTCCAGTTATTTCATTTGAATGGCAGGCTTTCATTTTTATTATAAATTGTTTCTTGATCTATGATTCTTGATCTATGCTTTGTGTATACTATATTAATCCATAAATTGATTTGTTCAGAACATTACATCTATTCGTTTGTTCTAGAATGTTTCCTTGTGTTCCACAACCCACAGTAGAGATCCTATAGAACAGATGCTCCAATCAGAAGAACCACAAATAGATTGACCAACATACATGTTCTGCTACCTTCATTTGTTAATATTTTTTCAGCAATAATTATTAATATTATTTCCTAATTCTTCATTTCATGTTTAATGTTTTTGAGTCGATTAGAAAAAATCTAAATGGTGGTAAGCTTCTCTTCAGACCTATATATGGAACTAAGTTATGGATTAAAACAGAATTTGTTTGTTGAGGGTGCTTAGGCCTGAATGATTATATATATTGTATTGCCAAGTTTGAAACTCTTCACTGGAAAAGACTGGGGCTACTTGCTCATAACAATTAGTCAGAAATGGTGTAGTTAACAAGTGGTACACTTCTAAAATCACAAAACAGTTTGTCCTCTATGAACTTTTAACAACTGTACATATTAGAACTAGATATGGCACAAGAAGAGAATAAAAAATTTAAACTTGAAGTATTCATGCATAAATCATCACAGTATACAGTTTTTATCACCATGTATAATGCACCTTTGATAACTTTCATAATCACTAGAGTAGAGTACCACTTTTGTTTCTTCTATTAGTCTTCTTTTGGGTTGAAAAATTCCCCCCACCCCCCACCCCAGTACTTTTACTTTGAAATACTTGATCACTATACTGTAACATCATCATATGTGTCATCATCAACTATATTTTCATATTATATATATTATATTTTTCTTTGCATGTTTTTGCTAACATGGATCAAATGATGCAGTATGAACAACTGTATTCAGCAAGGCTTTTTGCGAGTAACCTTCTTGTGGCAGTTTAAGGATATATTTGAACCAAAACTGCCTTGTTTGGGGCAATGAGGCATGATTGTATTTATAGGATGGGATTATATTCTAATGTAAATAAACTACTAAAATGTCAACTATAAAGTGTTTGTGTAAGCTGTAGCATCTAAGCATTAATATTTTAACACATTTTTTCATCAGCACAAGCTACAAAACGTAATACTTACCTTTACCTACCACCTACATAAATAAAAACATTTATTCTGTGCAATTTCATGTGCAATCCAAAATATGGCTCAGCAGTTATCAAAAGTCTAAAGACACTGAGATAATTTGACCATCCCTAGTCTTAATTGTAAATTAAGACTTTTAGTATATAGAAAGGCGCTATATAACTGCAACTTCGTTCATTCAAAATGCAACTGCAGTTGAAACAAAAAAGAAGCCAGTCATACCCCATAGTCCCATTATTCATCTTACAGAAATTACATAACCGCATAATTTTGTATAGGTTGCATTTATACAGACTGAAATCTTGTGATAAAATACACTTATATGTGTCCACAAGGACACATTTATAATTTAATAATAATTGTTTCAAAACAATTTAGAGCAGAGATGCGTTTTTAGCATTTTATGCAATGTGTTTTCTTGAGGAATCATTTTTGCATAATTACAATAATTAATGTGTAATTATAGCCTACCATATCTTTACATTGGATCTGAATTAAAACAAAACTAAAATGTTTAAGCATACATGAACAAAACTTAAATTCATGTCATTTTTTAAGGATTTCCTTACTATACACACCATTAGAAAATGAGCTTGAGTTCACAGCTTTTAACTAGAATTTGTACTTTGCTAGAATAGTACCATTCCTGCATGCAAAATATTTCAAGATTCATTACATTTCTTTGAGGATATAACTGGATGCATGCAGAATTGTGTTTAATTAATGAGCAAATAAATGAGCAAAAATTATATTACCACTGATATTACCTTACTATAAACAGATGTGTATAATATACAGTCATAAAATTAAGAACAAATCATGCATTCGTTCATTCATTCTGCTGTCTCAGTAAAATGTGAAGTGGATACTTGATGGCATAAAGCAAAATGATTACACTAATAATGCACTAGAGGGAGTCAGAGACACTGTGGTTTCACTTTCCTACCACTGTTTATGTCTAAAACCAGCCTGCTGACGCCCTTGGTCCCAATGCTAGCGCTGCATCGTTTGACATGTGCTCCTGTTTTGTAGTCATCGCCTGATTAAAGAAGGTCAGCAATGTGCTATCTGTCATCTTTTAAGTCGACTGGCTGTAATAGATATTGACAGATGACTAAGGTAGACAAAAGATTCTGGACATTTTTCAGTTATCTGCTTTTTGGCCTTTATCACAGTGGAACCTGTGTTTTCTGCTCGACTCGTTATCTCCGTTTTGCTATTGCAGTCTGGCTTGTCTGTCTGTCTCCCTCTGTGCAAACACTAATGCCACCTGCCATACACTACCATGCCAGATACCCTGAACCCTAAGGTCATTATTAGGCAACACTGTGATTCCTTTCTCTTCTCTGCTCTAATCACATTAGACTAGGGGTGGGACTTGATTAATTAGAACCTTTGTAACTAATTAATCGAAATTAATCACATTTTAATCACATTTCAATATTTAACATGAGAAATATTATAAGTTTGGATGATGAATTGGTGAATTGGTCAATTTTGTTTCTGAATGTGAACCCCGAGATGTGGTCGAGTGTTGACTGGCGACACGGTTTGCTCGTACTAGGAATACATTTAGCAGCTAAGTTATCATCACTGACCTGCGCGCTAGCCCCAACATGTTTTGCGTTGAGGTGGTAACGAAAGGTGGAAGTGCTCCTGTGATAAGCAAACTCCTTCCTGCATAAAGTGCAAATAATTTTTGTTTGTACTTCCATCTGGAAGTTTCTTGTATTTAAATCTCCCATCCACCAGCGTAGCCTCTGCCGTCATCTCCATCATAGTCATCACATTGTGCGTCGATATAAGCTGTATGCCTGGAACTCTGAGAAACTGAGAAACGTTCCACGGTGCAAAAGTGTGATTAAAATGCGTTAAATTTTTATTTCGTTATTTCCCTGTAATTAATTAATCGAAATTAACGCGTTAAAGTCCCACCCCTACATTAGACCTATCTGGGTACAGGCACATTTATCTGTCGTATACATCCTGGACGTCTGTTGAGGTACCAGGTTGAGGTCCCCTGAGAAGTGGTGGACATTCCTCATAAAGATACTTATCTATGCCACTACCCTAGAAAAACTGTAGCTTGTTGGGCATCTTGTTACTGTTGCATAACTCCATTTTGGCTGTCTTTGATGAGTGGCAATCCTGTTCTGAATTCCTCATTTCTACAGGAAGTTTCAAACGTTCATGCAAGGTAAGAGGGTTTACAAAAAGTGCGTAAGGAGCTCTGCTGACCATCTTGATTCAAAAAGCACCGCTGGGCATTCCCGGACAGGAGCCTGCAGTACTGCACACAGATTTTCATGCCTTCATGCTGGAGGCAAGAATAAAAACCTCACTCATCAAGTCTAGCTGAGGTTACAAAGCAGGAAGAACAAGTCTGAAAGCTGTCAACATAAACTGCCCAACTAGTTCAAAACCACAGAGGAGGGAGAAGTGATTAGTGGCTACCAGGCAGCACTGTGAAGGTGCTAGCTCAGGAGAGAGACGCAGATTACAGATTACACAGATTATTTTCTGTTAAAGGAATATTTTCACTGTTGGTTGTGGTTTTGCACATATTGTGTAATACATTTTTGTTAAGGTTCCACCTCATATTTACTGTCAGTAGTGTCAGTTATTCTGACACTCACAACCACGAAAGGACCGATGTACTGGTGGACAACGAAAGGACCAATGTACTGGTGGACGAGTTTCCAACACGGGACCTTCCTACATTTCTTCCTCTCATGTTTCTGGTGGACACCCAAACCCTCTGCTCAGGGTAGAACATCATAGTAACCGTGGTTAGCAAACATCTGCTGTAATCAGACTCTAGCTTCTGGATATAAGTTGTCTCCCAGGTTGGTGAGCTACATTAGAGCATAGGCAGGTATATCTGTTGGGATGATGTCCCAGGGACAGAAAACAACAGATTTACATGCATTTTCAGCCCAGGGGAGATATTTGTGCTAATTAGTTTGGGTGATGCAGTATTGTGTGAAACCACGCTGCCCTCTCTGTCTTTCCATTGCATTGGAGATTCACAATATGGAGTCAACAACAGGTCACAATGTGGCAGAGGAACAGAGCAGTATGAGATGGGCTGAAGATGGAAGGTCATGTGTGGAGCATAAGAGAGTAAATGGGGACACCTGGAGCTGGTCTATGGAAATGTGTTGATTGATTGATTGTGTAAGAGTGTGAGTCAGAAACTGAAGCATTTCAGAATGGGCACAGTGGTTTCTGCATCAGAGAGGTGTGTATAGGTGTGTTTAATCTTTGATGGATAATTAGAAATTGATGGATTAAAAAATGAAACTGAGTTCCTTGTATAAAAAGATTCATGTAAGATATTAATTTCAGTGGAACATTTTTTTGTTCAGAGCTTCTGTATGTATATATTTGGTATATATGGTGGTCTGCTTATCACAGTTGGGTCAGCACCAAGTTAGGGACACACATCCATAAACCCCCCCACACACATGTTTGACCAGCTCTCTCTCATAACCAGAAACCTGACTCATTTTGGCATGGAGCTTAAGTTGGATTGTAGTTTCAGCAAAACACTGATTCAACGCATATATACAAACACCCATAACACAGTGAAGCATATATCCAAACACCCAGTATACAGCAAAGCATATATACAAACACTCACAACAGAGAATCCATTGAGAACCCTTGGGGTGCGCTGATGAGGAGAATCCAGGATATAATGCTCCAGAGATTCTGTATGTAGGATTGATGCTTGGTTTTCTCACCTCATCAGGTGTTATTGTAAAATAATCATTGGTGTTCATGTTATTGGGAATAGGGAGGGTCCACAAAGTACTAAATGTAAGGATGATTTAAAACAGGTACACATTTTCAAAATAATAGTATTTTTATGAGCGGAGGCATCACAAAGTTCTAGAATTTTCTCAAACTAGTGATGATAGAAAATATTTGATAAAGAGATTTGTAATTGAATAAAATTCAATAAATATGTATTGGGCACATATAATAATCTTGGAGCAGTGTAATGAAGTTGCTAGTGGACTGTAAGTAAAAAGTGTCTGGTGAGTAGGCCTATAAATGTATTGAACATCATGCCTTTAAAATCATCTTATACCACCTACTTAGGAGTGCTCTTAAATGCAGGCTCCCCCCCCCCCCTATTTTGGCACTGCTGTTCCCATGACAATCCCATGTCTCTGCCCCGTCTCCCATTCTGTTCTCTACATCTCTAATATTCATCAAGTGCGTCTTGGTTGGTGTATTTTACAACAGTGGTTTCATTTATTACTAGACAGGTAGTTTAACAATTGCTAACAATTTGCACTAATCAGATCTCTATTTAGTTAATCTCTGAATTTTCATGCATGGGTGCAGCTTTAAGGTGTTGATATAAACAGCTACATATTCATTTATTATGCCGAAACAGTGAGAATCATGGGGATGTTGAAAAGCACTTGGGGATTGAGTGAGGACAGTGCTGGTATCGTGGGTGTGAAATGGAAATGGCATTAAGGCAACTGGGCTTGGGTGGGGTGAATATGTTAGTGTCAAGGATGACTGGGTGGGGAATAGAATTTCATGACTAGAATCCAGTAAAACTTGTTTCCTATTAGAGAAATGTTAGGACTTTTCTCTGGAAGTCCTGAGCTCTATTTGAATAACCAGGGTGAACTGGTTCACTATCTATAGCTTTAAATGCTCTTTACTTACAACCAGAGTAGCCATTGCATGCAATACTCATTTTGTGCTGGCAAGCCCCTGGTCCGTCAACTAATACAAATAAACAACAACAATACATTTGGAGCATAAGGTCACAGACATGTTTAAACGCAGGTTGCAAATCGCAGAACCAGGCTTCTGAATGCCGACACCTACAACATATAATATATACAAATAACATTGCCAATTCTTACTCAGTACAGTATTCCAAATTGGTTCTGGGAACAATGTTCAGCATGTGAACTGTATGTTACGATCTACACTACTACTACACTATCTGGTGGTCTAATGGACAAATCTGGGACGGCAGGAAAATTAGGGAGCGATGGTTGATTGTAAGATGGTTCTCTGCTTTGTGTAGCCTTATTCCAACTTTTATTTACCTTTTACCTTAGTGATCTGATGTGTTACCTGGATCTTTCTAATATTGTAATATATCACAGATGAAATTGCACTACTTATGGTAATAAAATATCGAGACGTCACTCAAAACAAGGGGATTCATGAAAGAGGCAAGTGGTAACATTGAACAGCTGTGCAGATGACCATTATACTACCATCATTCAGGTAGTAAATAAGCTAGTAAATAAGTACAGAGAATTAACCTCAAAAGGACTGGGGGCCCACAGTCAGGCGTACATAATAAAGTGTTCAGTCTGTGTATATGCATTATCCATACACAAACTATGAAAACAAAAGTGAAAGTGTTGTGTCAGATATTTGCAGTACAGTGTACTGGGGAACACTATGAAATCCATGTATTTGGAATCTGTGGATAGGTTTGGACATGCATGCTGGCAGTGGGAAGATATCGGTTACATTTTTATCAGTAAATAGCATGTTTAGTTTCAGTCAGACTTTCAGAACTGGAACGAGAGAGGGGAGTGAATCGTGGGCAAACCTTGGGTGCACAGCAAACCTTGAGCAGCACAGGTCCACAACACAAGCCAGTGTGATACTTCGGTAGGTTGGGCTCAGCAGGTATGGTTTTAAAGACAACGGCAGTTGTGGTGGAACAGAAAACGCTACGTCCCAAGTGGACTCCACCTTTCAACTCCATCGGCCCAGCAGAGTGGCCCAAGGGGATCCAACAGTTTGAGCAATCTCACGTCTGGCTCGAGCACAAGTAACACCGTGTGAACACGTCTTCACATGAGACAAAGAGACAAAGGAGGTGATATTCTCGTGGTGTTGCAGCTGAGTGGGTCGTGCAAAAATGAAAACAACTCAGCACTGCGTAGAAGCAAAACAGCATATTTGACAGAGACCAGTTCAAGCATGGACGTCAGGAAGATGAAGGAAAAAGCAGAAACATTTATCTTAGGAGTGAATATGTTAGCAGAGCATTGGACATCAGTATGTATGCCAAAATGACTGTACTATGACAGACTGTATTATGACAGACTGTAGTACGCAAGGCAGTAGGCACTTGAGAACCCCAATATAGATGCCATTAGAGAGGAAATGGCTTTGCTGCATGGAAAGGCTGCCCAGAGAAGCTACGGGCCTTAACTGTAACAAAAAGGGCACTTTCCTGCTGTTTGCCACACCCTCGAAAATGTTGAATGATTAATTCCTTTCTTGGAGAAGTATTGCCTGCTACTACTGAGGAGTGGTCATAAAAGGAGATGCTAAGGATTTCAAACAGAAGATGGGTGAGGAGGCGTAGAAACGAAAGCACATTTCAAGGACTTTAGCCAGAATTAAAAGATAAAAAGTAGAAATCGAAGATTAGATCGGCGCTAGGCTGTAAAATCATCTGCAGTTTCAGTTCAGGCGGAACAATGTCAGACATTTTGTTTTGAGTAGGTAGAGGGTAAAGTCTCCAAGTAGCAGTTCTTCATGTTAGTGCTGAGCTTGGAGACGTACTGCAGTTACTGAAGTAAAATATGTAAATGTGACCAATGAACAGACAGCACTGATGTCATCTGGGTCAGATAGAGGAGCAAAAATAAAACCCTTAGATGGTCCAATTTTTCAGATAAACCTACCACTACACACTGATAACTGGCATGTGACTAGTGAACTTGGTCTGTTCATGTATTGTTCGTGTTTGTCACTGGAGAAAAGAGTGGACGCAAGTCCTGCAGACGTACTTAGTCATGATAACAGAATTTTAGGTTGCCACTAAGTTTGCTGAAGCTGACATTACTGCTGGTCATGCTGTTTTGAAAGCAAGGTCACAAGAAAATCTCAATTCTGATGTAAATGTTCTGGTGTAGCAGTTTCTGGTTGAACAGGACCATTAATTCTTTAATACCAAATTACTCACTGACGATTACTTTCTGACATACCATTTCCCCGAAACAACATTTCAGGATTATTGTTGTTTTGTCGTGCTTTCGGGAAACCCAGCCCAAAATATTTGAACAGCTTCCAAAAGCCATGCAGTTGTCAATAACCTGCTTATAGTGCACACATTTTCCCACAGTACCACATTAACATATCAACTCACAGGATCGTGGACTTTTCAAGGAGAAATAAACTATTCCAGCAAATGCAACAAATGTGAACTGACTTATCTAAATGGAGATAGTGGCTGACGGATTTCAACCAATCTACCTTAGGACCACTTTCCATTCACTACTCATGTGCTCTAGGAACACTTTGGAGTGGCACCGTGCCCTGGGTCTCAGGGGTTTGAGTGAGTCTGGTGAGTGTTGGTCAACCTGCAGTTTTAGCATGACAACTCATCTCACCTTCCCTCCACTGATGGATATATAAAACATTCTCCACTAGCCCTCCACTGGGTGGTCTCTTTTATCCTTCAAGCTCAGGTCCTCTACCAGATGCATGGGAGCATGAGGGTCATGTGTAGTATCTTAGCTGTTCCCAGGGCCGCACTCACCTGGATGGAGATGTAGGACATTGTTCCTGGGATCTGCTCGAGACATGCTCCCAGTTTGGGAGTCACAGACCCTAGTAAAGCAATTGCCACAGGAGTCACGGTTGCCTTCCTCTTTTCTAGCATTTTTCTCACCACTTGGAATTTCATGAGCTTTTTGTGTTCCTTGTCCCTGATGTTGCCATCACTTGGG
This sequence comes from Brachyhypopomus occidentalis, assembly GCA_020368025.1. Taxonomy (NCBI): domain Eukaryota; kingdom Metazoa; phylum Chordata; class Actinopteri; order Gymnotiformes; family Hypopomidae; genus Brachyhypopomus; species Brachyhypopomus occidentalis. The sequence continues at coordinate 3,168,172 of JAGXOD010000107.1, forward strand.
ATTGCTACATCCATCACTACGGCCTTCTTAGCCATTTCCATTTTGTCAGTCTGTATCTGGACATCCAACAGGGCCTTGGGTTTGTCATTCTTCACCACCTTTGGATGCGTGACCCTCTTTGACCTCTGAACGTCCAGCTCATATTCCACACAGCTCACATCTGGCTGGCTGGATAACGATACCTGCCCAGCTCACTAACAATGTGAGTGTGACGTGCAACAGGGACAAGTCGATAGACAGGAAAACGTTAAAATAACGCGGGAAACGTTGAAATAACAGAAGGTGGAGTGCACCAGAATGCACCGGAAAAGAAGGACTAACAAGAAACTAACTAGCAACATGTGAAACCAATAACAAGAGTCGTGGACTTAAACCATAACAACAGTGCACATGGAAAAAATGAAAGCACAGAAGAATAACGTTGACTGACAGCTGGAGGCGGGGCTAAGTGTTACAGAGAGTCACATTGGCTTGGATGTTGCTCAGGTCATCAAGGTCTTTGCTGGAAGCATTGGGGCAACGGCAATCTGATGAAAAGTGGACTACTGGAGCAAATACAACACAGTCGTGGAAAAGAGTTGATATATATTTTCTTTGAGTATTTTATGTATGTATTTATATATACATACGAAATATCAAGACCTCATGTGATGTTTCATTATACAGGAGATTCATGAAAATGAGAACTGAAAACTGTAATACGAGGTCTGTGAGTGAGGATGCTGAGCAGAGAGCACTCTTTACACATGTAACGATTTATTAACATTAACGCAAAGGTCAAACACCAAGTCAAACAAATACTGGCAAGGAAGTCATTGATTTAAATAATAATGACTAAGTACATGCTCTATGGTAAGTTTATAGAGTAGATGTACCAAATAAAATGAATACTCCATCCATCCATCCATTTTCTTCCGCTTATCCGGGTCCGGGTCGCGGGGGCAGTAGCCTAAGCAAAGAGGCCCAGGTTTCCCTCTCCCCAGCCACCTCTTCCAGCTCTTCTAGGGGGATACCAAGGCGTTCCCAGGACAGCCGAGAGATATAATCTCTCCAGCGTGTCCTGGGTCTTCCCCGGGGTCTCCTCCCAGTTGGATGAATGAATGAATGAATACTCAATGTATAAAAATGGTTAACCAAGTGTGAAACTGCTTGTAGTGTTGATATAAATTTGGGTATCACCAGCATAAAAAGAAAGCACATTTCAAGGACTTGAGCCAGAATTAGAAGATAAGTAGAAATCGAAGATTAGATTGGCACTAGGCTGTAAACTCATCTGCAGTTTCAGTTCAGGCGGAACAATGTCATACATTTTGTTTATAAGAGTAGGTAGAGGGTAAAGTCTCCAAGTAGCAGTTCTTCATGCTAGTGCTGAGCTTGGAGACGTACTGCAGTAACTCAAGTAGAAAACATTTGACCAATGAACAGACACATTTTTTATTAAAACATGTAAGTTCGTTCTAAACAAACTTTACATTAAGTGTTACACAAACCATGATTATTTAAGTGAGAAGAACAAGACGTCTGTGACGTAAAGAGTGATGAGAGCAAGGTATGGAATAAAGCTGTGATTCGTGAAGAGAAAGATACTTCAAAACAAAAACACAATCACAAAAGACAAATGATAAACGGTAAAACACTGAACGATACAAGTATATACACAAAACAAATAACAAAAGTGGAACACTGACCAACAATGTATAAAGCCAACTCAACAGTTTTATTACCTTAACTAATGATGCTAATAACAACATGCGTGTGTAACATGTAACATGCTAACAAGAGGGGTGTGCCAACATAGAGACACACATTAGATATCACAAGACAACACAAGACAACAGCAAAAATAAAAGCCACATGACTGGCAGGTCTCACAAAGATGTACGTTTGGTATTTTTGTGCCGTTGATTCTGTGGTCTGAAAGATGTGGGTTCAGTGATATGCTGAAAAGCTTTGTGATGACACAGTCCTCCTGTGAGGAATATTTAACTTAGCCTGCTTGTCACATTGGTATGGTACAGGGGTGTGCTCTCTCCTTCACACTAGCAGTTTGCATTTGTTTGCTCTCTTACTTTTGTTTTACTATAATAGCATCACTTTCTCATACAAAGCTTCTTGTCTCTCAGGAGTAGATTCTATTCACTGGGAGTTTGATAAACCCATCATTACAGGCTACAGTTTAGTTCTAATAAACAATGCGACACCATTATTTAAAATCTTTTTATTTTATACTTTTTATTTATACTTATACTTTTTAAACATTGAACCTCCTGGTGGTTTTGAAGTACTCTAAAGTCTTGTGGTCGGTGATCACCACGAAGGGGTGCCGTGCTTCCTCTAGCCAATGGCTCCATTCGTCAAAGGCCAACATAATGGCGAGGAGGTTGTGATCTCCAACTCCATAGTTACGCTCTGCTGGCATTAGGATTAGGATTAGGGTCACTGCAAGAGTACTGCTTCCACTCCGAAACTGGATACATCCACTTCAACGACGAAGGGGCATTGTGGATCGGACTGCTGCAGTACCGGGCCAGTGACAAAGGCAGACTTCAGTTTGGTAAAAAAGCTCCCCGGGTCTCTTTGCACCGCCCTGGAGCAGGTCAGTAAGAGGCCTAGCCAGGGTGCTATAGGACCGGAAGAACTGCTAATAGAAATTGGCAAACCCCAGGAACCGCTATAGCTCACGGCACATCCGGGGTCTGGTCCATCCAGTCACCACTTCTACCTTACCAGGTAGAGGGCACGGAGCCCTGACCTATGATGTAACCTAGGAAGTTCACCTCAGTGAGGTTCAACTCGCACGTCTCCAACTTGCAATACAGATGATTGCGAAGGAGAGTGCCCAGAATTGCACGTACGTCATGCTGATGTTGGTTCAAAGAGTAGGAATAGACCAAAATGTCGATATAAGGAACTCTCGCAGGACCTCATTGATGTATGCCTGGAAGACTGATGGGGCAGTAGCAATGCCGTAGGGTAAAACGCGGTATTCGTAATGCCCTGTGCAGGTGGTCACGGTCTCATAATAGTCGGTCATAAATGATAGACAACCACACGATTTCATTGAGTGAGGTTGCTTCTTGTTTGCAGGCTAGCTCCGCTTGTAGTTCACCTTTTAATCCAGCGATGTAAGCAATCACTAGCACTGTGTCATTTCATCTGGTCACAGCCGCTAGTGTCCGGACATCCATTGAAAACTCAGTGGCCGTGCAGGGGCCCTGCCGGACATGAAGCAGGAACTACCCTACCCTGGCGAGGGTGATGGAAAACCTCTTTAAACTCCTTTAGCAAGCCAGAGTAGTCCTGGATGTCCTCCATGAGCAAGCCCTCCCTCTGCTGCGAGATGGTTCGGCAGATAATTAAAATACAGCTTGCACTGCACCACAACCCCCTCGCAGTGCTCAGGTGTAGCTATGAGGCAGTGAACACCGCTGCTAGCACTAGGGGCTGTGGTGCTGCTCGGACCAGCTCTCACAGCGAGGGCTCGTACGCAGCTCGCTACGTTTCACATTAGGGACCGGAGTTCGCCGAGCTCCCCTTGCTGCTGTCCGACGGCAGCAGCCTGTGCAGCTAAGACCGACGAGAGGCCGGTGACACCTGTGACGCTTCCTCCAGGCTGCACATTCTGCACTGCTGGAGGCATAGTTACATAGTTACAGAGAAAGTGGCGGAGACAGGTGTCTTTTGAGCGTCTTTACTTTCCATTGTGAGAGCAGGCAGAAAACGAAGTGAAGTCTCTTAATATGAAAGCAGTCTACGAGTGATTCGGTGCTGAGTGAAGCAGACAAGGGCTGTAGTCTCTCACAAACGTGGCGTAGTAGAAAATAAAGCAGGTCTGCAGGTTCAGCGTTTCCCTCCTTGTGGCTTAATGTGCAGCACTGAATGGAAAGACCTGTGGGCTTAAGTGCACCACGTAATTAATAAAGTGTGCAACATGTGAAAGGGGAGTGCTAGTAGGAGGGGAAGAGTGAGCAAGGGAGTGAGCTAGTGCATGAGTGTGTGGGAGTGGGTGTCTACCTTGCCCGCTGGGCCCGGCTCACCGTGAACACCATATGGATTTATTAATTACCTGAAAACATTTCCATTCTTTGGCTGTGAAGGTGAGTTGGGCAAGTGGTGCCTGCCTTTACAGGCAATGCAACACACCCTGTTTCTGTGGAAGTCCTCGCTTGGCTGAATTTTTAAAAAAGAATAGGCATATTGACTATGACTATGACACTTTGAGATAGGAAACTCTGAAGAAAATGTGTGAAATGTCAAATTAGATAAGTGTGTGAAGAAACAGCCTCAAACCGTATTTCATTTAGAATTCAGGTGGGTTTTTTTTGTTATTTTGTTTTATTTAGGTTTTTGTCAGAAAACGTGGTTTTAGAGTTGCAGGCCACCTCTCATAAACTTCCATAGTGCATAATTCCATAATTCCAATTCATAGTACTCCACAAATAACCTACTAGGGTGGTATCAGTAATGTTCATGCCCACTGTCCTATAGAGCTGACAGGGGAAGACTATATGAAACAAATATTTGTACCAGTAGCAGATGATGTTTTCTGACAGTGGAAGCAAAGCTGAAAATAAGACCATGCAAAAGTTTCACAATCTGAAACATGTGGACAGTATGTGGACCTTATTTTACAGTGAATTTGAAAACATTTTTAGAAATTTTATACCATGTATTTTTTTACTATGTAAGTGACAGGGCCATTAAATTTTAAATTAATTATTTATTGCTTATTCACAAATAATACTATTATTACACTTATGTATGTGTACAAACAATTCTAAAATGCACATTGTACGATTTTGGCCTATATTTGGCCACAAGGGCTCCACTTTCCTTGCTACCGTTTTTGCCACATTATACACAATGACGTATAATTCTGCGTCAAAAAATAAACAGATATATTTGCATGAAGTAAAATAATTGCTGCCCGTTGTAATCTCATGGAAGAAATATCGCTTCAAAATTAGTTTCCGCTGCAAAATCAGTAAAAACAGTAGCCTAGAAAAAACAAATAGTAGCCTACAAGTTTTCCCTGCGCCGGTTGAGATGTTTTGTTCAAAAGGTTTGGGATCATAAATAGCCTCCTGTCATTTTGTTGAATACTCGTTCAGAGAGTTTGTAACAGAACAAAAGTTCTATTTGTAATCGCCAACAGTCTAATAAACTCTGGGATGTTTTTCATATGCAAATAGAACTAACGATGCTCCCTTATTGCTGCGCAATAAAAGTCGATCTGAAAGAAACGTGTATTTGAATATACTAACATTTCCAAATGCAGTGTGACCTGCGTCCCCTGGCGTCACCAGTAAATTCATGCTGACTATGCTAGCTATCTGTCAAACGCAGTTCGCCATAGTGTAGACGGTCCGCTAATATGTTGACCTGCATTACGGATGTCTAGTAATTTAGACGCATTAATCATTTATTATGCTCAGTGGAGGTTCAAGAACATCTGAACTGGGGGGGAGGCAAGACTGGAACCAGTAAGTCTTTTAGAGGGTCCGGGGGGCTCCGAAAATTTTAGCCTTATTCAAAATCGCTAAGTTGCTGCAGTCTAACACCATGCCTGATTTAGGAATGGGTGTGTTTTAACCCCAGGCTGTGGGTTCAAAACCCCCAAATTGTGCTTGAGGCATGTTTGCCTGAACAAGTCATAGAAAACTGGTAGGACAAGATTGACATAAAAAAAAAACTTTCTCTCTTGTTGTTCTAACAAAAGAAAGAACTGTAACCCCAGAGAGATAAGATACATTGCCTTTAAGGAGTGTTACGTTAACAAAATGAAAGCATTTCAAAGATGCATTCATACAACAGTTCGCTTCACCTTTATGCCATTGGTCCTTTAACTATGTTTTTGAGAAGTCCAGTTTTACTTTACAAGAAGAAGTTTGCCACCCCACTGTTACATTTCAGTGCAATTCCTTGGCGTTATTAAAAGAAAGAACTGCTAGCAGAACAGCTTGTTTAAAAAGTTGCAGATTTCTAAAGCTAAAAAATTACAGTTATGTTTGTGCTTATGATCAACAGTGCGAGGATGAGGGGTGGGTGGGGGTGTGTTACTTTACAGAGAAAAGGGTGTGCTAAGGGGGCGGGGCCTTTGTCTCCTAGATAAGCTGTCGAAACGGCAGTCTGACTGTGCACCTTACCCACTACACGTATCGGTCTGCAAGACATTAGTTCTGTCTGAAGCTGTAACATCGCATCGCTCAAGGTAAGCAGTCATGTCCAAACAGCGCCTAGCCATCAGCTCCGTTAGCTCTGCGTACTATCACTAAGCTGAACGAGCTGCTTTCATTATAAGACTTTTTATTCTAAGTGAAAGTGGTCAGATTCTTGAGTCTTATGAGGGAGTGTCCAAGGACGCCAACGCCTGTGTTGACATGCAACAGTGGGGGTTAGAGAGGGGTCAGTGTATTGTGGGAGTTTTCCATCGTTTTGTGACATGACATACGTGCCATAAAGAAGCCATAAACATTTACACACAGAGTTCTTCTTTAACCATCTGTTGCAGCTATGGCAACAGAATGAGATGTAGTGCAACTCGGTGCTAATGACTAAACACAATGTTAATCTTAATCACAAGTATGAATTTCTCCCCCTTGGTCTTACGGTTTACAAATGTACCAAAAATGCAAACATTTTTTTGTTTCTGTTTGTATCAGTTTGTGGAGAAAAGCCACTCCTTTTTAAGTTCCGTTTCACAGAGCTTCAGTTTAGCGTTCTGTCATATGTAACATACAAGTAAGCACGAAACCTTTGGAATGCGTTGTTGCATAGAAGACTTAAATCCCATAGGTGTGTCTGGTGTCCATACCCAACAATCACTAGCCACAATAAAAGTAACACCTTCCAGATGTTAGGATACAAATTCCTTTGTTACAGGAAGCCGTAGTTTCCGAGTATATTGACAAAGTTTGCAACAGTATTTTACATCATGTGGAAAGAATGCTATTCACCGCTAACTAGCCTATTCATGATGAAACATGAGCACAGGAACCTGTCATTCTCTCACAAAGAAAACAGTGTTTTGAAATACTGTGTATGCCCCATTACATCTGTGAACTTGTTAAAAAACATTCCTGCCAGTTTTTTAAAATTTTTTTTAGCAAGACCTGGATTTGAAAATATAGTTCCAAAAAGGGTAGCGCATCTTATTTTTTTAGATTTTAGGAGAACAGATCAAATTGTCTCTGTTCTGTCAAGAAAATTGTTTAGGGTCTCATCGGGGACAGCAAGCACAATCTGAACAAGATTTATTATATTGTTTTTTTGCATGCTAGAAGTATACTGTAGCAGTGTAACGGCATAGTGTAAACTTTGTGTATTGGTTTTCTGTGTATAGATGTGTTATACAGATAATGCACAGTTGTTTGGTGACAACACTATTATTGAGTTGTTTATCATTTTTTTGAACTTGTTAAATGCAAATTGATTTTAGACATTTCAATTTGATTCATCTAAGATTAATATGCAAGTCATATATTTGTTACCATCTTAATATCTGCATGATACCTGCAGTCCCCTCCTGGTTTTTAAAAAGGTTTTCTATTGTCTTTTGACATTAATATGTGATAATTCATTTGAATAGTGTCTCTAACCTGAGAAGTTAAACCAAACTGAATACGAATATGGTCAGTGTATTAATCATCTTATCAAGACCCATCTCTCATACCAAGTCTCAAATGCAAGTTTCACTGCTTTGGTACAAGACATTTAGTGTTTTTGATCTAGAATTTAAGTGTTAGAGTGCCTTCTGATTAAAGGACTGGTACATCACTGTACATATTCAGTGATCATCCAGTGCTATTCTTAGAATGATTTTTGCAATCGAAGAGACCTTATTCCATTTTCATCACTGTATTTCAACATGATTTGAATGTTGAAATAAAACAAACAAACAAAAAAAAAAGATTTTTTTGCACAATTGAATGCTTCTTGGACCATTCCCAAAGGCTTTTATTCACTCAGTCTTTTCACTCATCTGTGGATTTCATGCTAAAGATAAAGATAGATTCTACTAAATATACTTATGCAATATCCCAAAGTAATATGGATGTAGGTTTATTTGAAATCACAAATATAAACATTATCAAAGTCAAGTCAAAGATTTTTATTGTCGATTCTGCAGTATGTACAAGACATACAGAGGATTGAAATTGCATTACTCTTCTACCCAGGTGCAGCAGTAAACACTGAATATTAAATAAACTACACAATAAACATTAACTAAATAAACTAAGTAAACCAAAGGGGCCGAAGGGGGTTGTAGCAGGAAGAGAGTTCAGCTGTCCTCCAGTGCGCTAGTCCTCCAGTCTGCTGGTCCCCCGGTCTGCTGGTCCTCCGGTCTGCTGGTCCTCCGGTCTACTGGTCCTGGCCCGGAGACTCTGCAGTGTCCTCCCTGAGGGCAGCAGGCTGAAGAAGCTATGCAGTGTATGGGTGGGATCACCCGCAATGAAGAGGTATTTACGGGTGTCATGGGTGTCCTGGAGGAGATGAGAGAGATGCCAATGATCTTCTCAGCCGCTCTCACTGTGAGCTGGAGGGACTTGCGGTATGATGCGCTGCAGGCCCTCAACCACATGGTGATGGAGCTGGTCACGGTGCTCTCGATTGTTCCTCTGTAGAAGGTGCACATGATGGAGGCACCAGCTCTTCTCAGTTTGCAGAGAAAGAGGTGTTGATGAGCATTTCTGGCCAGTGATGCCGTGTTGCTGGTCCAGGAGAGGTTCTCTGTGATGTTCACACCCAGGACATAGAAAGCGACCTGTTAAACAAGAAACAGTCCTACTGGACGGATTTGATCTCGGATCGTTTTGATTTCGCTGGATGCCTTCCTCTTTCCCCATCTTTTCTTCCTGGTACTGTTTCAAATTTGGCTACTGAATTGTTCTGTGCCATTTTCTGGTAAGTGTTTGCCATTTCTGCCCTGCCCTCTGCTGCTTGTATCCTGTGGGGATAGTTTACTGTAAATACGGTGTTGAGCTTTCACAGTAAAATGCATGGCTGAATGAATAATACATCATATCATTTTCTACAGCATCAAAATACACAGGCCTATGGAATGAAGCATGAGGAGGTTATTTGTGACCATAGCTAGTTATAAAAGCTGGAGACTAACAGCATTACACGCTGATTTATTAATACTGTTGCCCACATAAACTGCGGCATCGTGTGAAACATTTCCTAGCCTACTAGAAATAACCTTCATCATGGTGAGAGGCTACATATTGAACCCATTTCATACAGGTTACTGTTTGGATGGTTCTTGAAGATAATGCGAAAATGCCCATTGGTCTTATTGAATGATTGTGTTATCAGCTGGTATAAACACAAGCGACCTGTTGCAGTGCTCCTGCCGATACGCATAAAGGGATGTTAGTGGAGGAGCTGATGATGCACGTAGATGCACTCGTGCCATATCACGCACAGTCATAACAAGGTGTCTAATCCAGTTGTATTTCAAAATTCATGTAGATCGCACATGCTTTTACAATTGCACAGAGTCCAAAGTCTAGTTAGTATTCCAATAAAGACACTCCCAGCAATTCATATTAATGAAATGTTGTCAATTTGCTATTGCTATCGCTGTGACATCTTGTCATGAATTTGTTGGTGAACCTGTTTTCCCCTTCTTTCTCCCCCTTCTGACAAAAATTTATTTTTGTTAACTCAACATGCACAAGAATGTTGTCTGATAATTATCTGATTATCTTATCATCATACATGTTGTGTGGCTTGCGAAAGACAACTCAACTTTGATTAATGTGGCAACAATTTGTTACAACTTGTGTAGAAAGACGCATCGTTTCCCCTCAGTATAGTGTCATAAGTGCGGCGTGGAAAGAACTAGATAAATCATTAACAACATAGATAAATGAATTACTGTATGATATTAAACAATGAAATCGTTCCTGCTTCTATGCGATCAGCCCTCTTGGTCCAGGTGGTCTTGAATTTTGGCACCAAAGTGCTTATGGACACCATCCTGATTGGCCCTGAGGAGTGGTGGACACATGAGTTGGATCAACCATTGCTTGGCATTTCCCAATGTCTGCACATGATAGTCGTTTGTATGCATCTGTTGTGGTGCAACAAAACCCATAGTATGTCCTCCAAAGTCTCATTTGATGTTGTTTCTGTTTATTCCCAATAAATCTGTGTTAACGTAAGTATTATTTTAGAGCCTCTTGGACATGACGCTAGTTAACTTACACAATCATGCTTGTGCGGGTTTGATGAGTTTTTATAAGCTGCTAGTTCAGTCTCTTAGAGCAAACATGTAAACACTGCATAATAAAGCCGTTGGCTTTCTTGCGCTTGAAACCAAAGCAAATTTTTGTGCAAACTTTGTGCAAAAACACCTAATGTGTCTGGAAAATCTAAAAGTAGTGTTTTTTAAAACCAAACAGAGGACACAATATAGTAGTTGAATTACTACTATAAAAATGAAAACTTGCATCTTAAATCATGTTACATGAAAATACAATTCAATCTTTTCCGTTTGTTGCTCAGAACCTCTCCTGCCTTATTTAGATTCAACAATGTTACATTGTTGGGATACAAATGCTGTTTTATAATACTGGGTGACTCAAATCGAAATTGCCAGTAAAATATTTAAATAAATGCCACAATAATTGCACACATTTATCATTACCTACATTATAAATTATTAATTTAACAGTTAAAGCAAATTAGGCTGATTTTATCTATAAAATACATCTATTATTTACAATGTTATTTTTTTTAATCCATCTTTTCTAGTATATATTTTTCAAAGTACATAATTACTGTTTTATCACAATTGCCCTGCATAATTTGATGACGCCTAGTGTATGTCATCAACTTTATATAATCAAGCTACAACACTTCATAATTCATAATTAAGTCAAAGAAAATTAGATAGTCGAACTATAAATCAAATTCCCCCACTCAAGCCTTCCAACTCAATGGAAGAATAACAGGCAGAAACATGCATCACCAGGACAAAGTCAGTATCAATTTATTTATGTCTATCATAAAATACAGACTAAAATACAGAAGAGTATACACATCTTTATTAATAATCAATCATGAAACACAGTGGATAGTAAGAATAGCAGTTGTACTTAATATCTGGGCATATCACAACATGAATTCAATGCACCAGCATCCATAAGATGAATGAATGTTCAATTTATATAGCTAAGGTCACTTAATTTTAACACAGATGACCAAGATGGTGTATAAAGTGGATGGAGAGCCAAGACCTGGATGGAAGAGAAGAACTCACACCATGTTAATACTACACACACCCATAAACTCACAAAGCAGTGACCAAGTAGTTATATCAAACCTCAGTGCTCAGCTAGCTCTCAAATCCAAGGCCAGGTGCCTCAAACAGATGGATGTCATGTGACAACCAAAAGGAAATATACACTGCAAAACCCATATTAAAAAACAGTCAATAAAATCACATTGCACAGAACACCAAAACAAAAGAAGACTAAATAATAATAATAAGAAAAAAAGACATGTGCATGGAGGGGAAAGACAGAATGGGGAAACTGACCAGATGTTCATCTTTTCTCAAAAACTGAAATATATGTAGTTCCGTTACAGTATAGTACCTTTATACCATTATGTTTTGCACAAAAGTTCACCAACATGTACATATTGGGCAAAAACAGAGAACATACCTAGCTGGTATGATCCTGCCATTTTATCATGTCTATAAACAAATGGTATTTAGAACTGTCTGGACTCACATTAAAATTGTTTATCCTTGTTTCACGTACAGGTCTGAAAGGAAGACATATTCAGAAATGCCATCTCAGGATCATTGCCAGCCCAAGAGGGCAGTGGCTGGAGTGTTTCTTGAAACATCAAATGAGATTCTAACCATATACCAAGCACTGAAGAAACGAGTCCTAAAACCAGAGACATGTCTGGCCCTTTTGGAAGCACAAGCTGCAACTGAGGGAATCATCGATCCTATCAAGAACAGAAAACTCTCAGTGGAAGATGCTGTGAAAGAAGGAATTGTGGGCCCAGAGATGAAGGAGAAACTACAATCTGCCGAAAAGGCCCAGATGGGTTATCTGTGTCCTTATAGCAAGCAACCAATCTCAATATTCCAGGCAATGCAGAAAGGTGTGATTTCAAAAGATTATGCCATCAGATTGCTTCAAGCACAAATCTCTACTACAGGCATTTACGACCCTATTAAGAGGTGTTATATTTCAGAAGAGCAAGCCTGTGAGAGTGGGCACTGTGAAAAAGGCATAGTCACAGACCAGACTGATGCATTAAGATTCTTGCATGATCCCAACTCTCAGGAAAATCTCTCATATCCACTTATGATGGAGAAGTGCACTGTGGATTCACAAACTGGCTTGCTACTCTTTCCAATCTCTGTTACATTCAAAGGGCTTCGTAAGGGAGTGTCTTCACACGAAATGCTAGAATCAAAAATTATTGACCAGAAGACATTTGACGATCTACAAAAAGGCAAGACCACAACAAAGAGTCTAATGCTATTAGAGACAGTGAAGGAGTATCTGGAAGGAAAGGGGAGCATTGGCGGAGTAGTATTGACCTCCTCTAATAAAAAAATGAGCATTTATCAGGCAATGAAGCAAGGCATTCTCATGCCTGGTACAGCATTAGTACTGCTGGAGGCACAGGCTGCTACTGGATTCATGATTGACCCTATTGAAAACAAAAAGTTGAGTGTTGATGATGCCATCAAAAACAAGGTTGTAGGACCAGAACACCATGCAAAACTGCTTACAGCAGAACGTGCAGTCACTGGTTACAAAGATCCTTATACTGGAGAAACAATCTCACTCTTTCAGGCTCTATCTAAAAGTCTAATTGTGAAAGAACATGGAATCCGCTTGCTTGAGGCGCAAATCGCCACAGGTGGAATTATTGATCCAATAAAAAGTCACAGAATACCTGTGGATGTTGCTTACAACCGAGGGTTCTTTAGTGCGGAGATGAGTGCCATCCTTAAAGATTCTGGAGATGATACCAAAGGATTCTTTGATCCAAACACAAGAGAAAATCTTACTTATCTGCAGCTGATGAATCGTTGTGTCATTGATCCTGCCACAGGCATCACTTTGCTCCCTCTACATGAAGAAAATGGTGGCCAAAATCACAAATTCATTGACTATAAAATCAAAGTTACCTTCAAGGATGTTATGGTTACAGTACAGGGTGGAAAGTACAGGGGAATGACCATTTCACTTTGGGAATTACTGATGTCTGAATACTTCACTGAAGTACAAAGGCAAGATATTATTCTGCAGTACAAGAATGGAAGCCTTACAACTGAGACGATAGTCACCAACATTCTGAAGATTATTGAACACTCAGAGAAAACAACCAATCTGATTTTTGAAGGCATCAGAGGACAAGTCACTGCAGACCAGCTAGCTGAGGCTGACATAATTTCTGCGAAAGACTTAGAGAAACTCAAAAAGGGAAACATAACTGTAGAGAGTGTCGTAGAAGATGAATCAGTGCAAACATACCTACAAGGTAAGGGAAGCATTGCAGGGGTTTTGCTTCCTGACTCACAAATTCTAACAATCTATCAGGCCAAACAAAGAGGAGTGCTAAGACCAGGAACAGCACTCATTCTACTGGAAGCACAAGCAGCTACAGGATTCATCATTGATCCAATTGCTAATCGAAGGTTTTCAGTGGATGATGCCGTTAAGGCTAAAGTTGTGGGCCCCGATCTTCATGTAAAACTCCTCTCAGCAGAAAAGGCAGTAACGGGTTATAAAGACCCATACACAAACGCAACCATATCTTTGTTCCAGGCAATGCAGAAAGGGTTGATCCTGAAGGATCATGGAATTCGTTTGTTAGAAGCCCAAATTGCCACTGGAGGTATAATTGACCCAATAAATAGTCATCGAATTCCAATCAATATCGCCTACAAAAAAGGCTATTTTGATGTTAAAATGAATGAAATTCTGCTTGATCCATCAGATGACACAAAAGGTTTCTTTGATCCCAACACTTACGAAAATCTTACATATCTACAGCTCATGGACAGATGTGTGATTGACCCCTCTACAGGCCTCCGACTTCTGTCAATCAAAGAAAAAGAGATGACGAGCAAAATACTCGGCAACATCAAGGAGACATTCCAAGCCACTGTTGTCACTGTGCACTATGGTCGATTTAGAAACAAGCCTGCGACACTTTGGGATCTCATTAACTCTGAATATTTATCAGAGGAAAAACGACAGGAACTGATTCAACAATACAGGTCAGGTACTGTCACAGTTAGGGAAATCATTACAATTATCCTTGAAATAATTGAGAACAAAGAAGTTGTGAGAAACACTGATCTCTACATCCAGGGTCTAAGGAAAACAATCTCTGTTTTGGATCTTTTGAAATTGAAGATTATAGATGAAGAAACATACAAAAGTGTGCTTGAGGGGAAACTTACAATTGGAGATCTTCTTCAAACAGACTCTGTGAGGGAGGCTGTAGGAGGAATTAGCTGCATAGCTGGTGTGATTGTTAAACCATCTGGTCAGAAAATGAGCATCTATGAAGCTAAGAAAAAGGGTCTGCTTTTCCCTGGTACTGCCCTATGTCTTCTAGAAGCACAGGCTGCCACTGGTTTCATTGTTGACCCCATAAAGAACCAAAAACTAACTGTTGAGGAGTCCTTAAAACAGCAGTTAGTTGGACCAGAGTTATATGAAAAGCTTCTGTCTGCTGAACAGGCAGTAACTGGATACAAGGATCCTTACACTGGAGAAAAGATATCACTTTTCCAAGCCATGAAGAAAGATCTCATTCTGTACCAGCATGGCATCCGTTTACTGGAAGCTCAGATTGCGACTGGTGGCGTAATTGATCCTGTAAAATCTTTACATTTGCCTTGTGAAGTTGCTTACAGAATGGGTTATTTTGATGCAGAAATGAACAAGACCCTATTGGATCCAAGTGATGACACCAAAGGATTTTTTGACCCGAATACCAAAGAAAACATTACTTACAAGGAGATGATAAGAAGATGCATCAAAGACCCTGACAATGGACTCTATCTTCTGCCCCTGGCTGGACAAGGAACAATTCAAGAAAAAAAAGATGAAATTCTTTCAGATTCTGAATTAAAAAACGATTTTGCTAAACATACAGTTACTATGTCTGTTGGACGCTTTTCTGGACAATCTGTTTCCCTGTGGGAGCTGGTTCATTCTTTATATTTCACTGATGAGCAAAGGCAGAAATTCAAAGAACAATACCGGTCAAAAATGGTAAAAATTCAAGACATAGTCAATATGGTCATTACAACTATCAATGAACTGGAGAAAAAGGAACCAACACTTCAGACGACAATTGGCTTGAGAAAAACTGTTTCTATGCAACAACTTTTTGATGATGGAATCATTGAAGCCACTACTTACCAGGATTTGCAGAATGGCAAAATTACTTTCCAAGATGTGGTAAAATATGATTCAGTGCAGCATTATTTGAAGGGCACAGGAAGCATTGCTGGAGTCATACTTCATCCAACTGAAAAGGTGTTGAGTTTATATGAAGCCAAAACTAAAGGCCTGCTTAGTCCTGATATGGCACTGATATTGCTTGAAGCTCAGGCAGCAACAGGTTTTATGATCAATCCCAAAAAGAACAATTTACTCTCTGTTGAAGAGGCTGTCAAAGAGTGCCTCATTGGGCCAGAGCTGCACGAGCATTTACTTTTAGCTGAACAAGCTACTACTGGATTTAAAGACCCATACAGAGATGAACTAATATGCTTATTTGAAGCTATGAAAAAAGATTTAATCCCCAAAAATCACGGATTCCGGCTATTAGAGGCACAACTAGCTACCGGAGGAATCATTGATCCAGTTCGTAGCTACCGACTGCCTAATAGTCAAGCCATAAAACATGGACTCCTGGATGAGGAGGTCTGTAAGCTTCAGGCCATTGCTCATGATGATGCAACATGGTATTCTGACCAAAAGACAAAAGAAAAACTAACTTACCATCAGCTTAGAGAGAGATGTGTGAAAGGTTCAGGAACAGGTCTTCTTCTTTTACCTGTTCCTGAATATAATGAGAGGTCATCTTACACTGATGAGCAAGCCAAAGCTGTATTGAAAGAGAAGTCTGTTGACAATATTGCAGGAAAGTTTGAAGGACTCAGAGTGTCATTGTGGGATGTCATAATGTCAGGATACATAACACCTAAAAAGAGACAGCAGTTAATTGAAGACTACAAATCAGGAAAATTGGCATTGCAAGAATTAATTCAAATAGTTACAGCAATTGTGATTGAAGTGACAACAAAGAAGCATTCTTATAAAGGCCTTAGAAAAACGGTTTCTTCAAGTGAGCTGTTTGAATCAAAAATTATATCCAAACAAATGTTAAATCAAATCATCAATGATGAAATAACTGATGTGGAAATAAGTCAAAATGATAAAATCCAAAAATACCTTGGTTCAACAAACTGCATAGCAGGAGTGAGGGTTGAATCAACAAAGGAAATTTTGAGCATTTATGAAGCCAAACGCAAAGGACTTTTGAAACCTGGAACCTCACTGGTTTTACTGGAGGCACAGGCTGCTACTGGATATGTGATTGATCCAGTGAAGAATAAGAAACTCTCAGTAGAGGAAGCAGTAGATCAGGGAATAGTGGGGTCTGAATGGAAAAATAAACTGCTGTCTGCTGAGAGGGCAGTCACTGGCTACACGGACCCTCACACAGGAAACATCATCTCATTGTTCCAAGCCTTGAAGAAAGATCTCATTGTAAAGGACCATGGCATTCGTCTTCTGGAAGCACAGATCGCTACCGGTGGCATCATTGATCCAGTGAACAGTCACCGTGTGCCAGTGGAGGTGGCCTATCAGAGAGGATATTTCGACGAAGAAATGAACCAAGTCCTTGCCACCCCAGATGATGACACCAAGGGCTTCTTCGATCCTAACACAGAGGAAAATCTCACGTACTTACAGCTCATTGAAAGGTGTGTGAAAGATCCAGAAACAGATCTAAGCCTACTTGTTATAGTAAAGAAGGGAGAATTTTACTTCTTCATTGACGAATACACAAAGACAATTCTCAAATCGACAACCACAAACAAAGCAGGAGGAAAATTCCAAGGACAGGTGGTCTCTCTGTGGGAACTCTTATACTCTAAATACGTCACAGAGGAAAAGAGAAGAGATCTTGTGCAGCAGTTTAAGTCTGGCACCATAACCATTGAATACTTCTTGGAGCATGTTCTGACCATTTTTCAACAGAAAAACTCTAACGTTCCTGTTGCTATCCCACCGCAAATAAAAAAGCTTCAAAGCTTCAAAGGCATCAAAAGACAAGTGACAGCTCAGGAGTTGGTGAAATCTAAAATCATTGATGAGAAGATGTATGAAGACCTCACTGCTGGAAAGGTCACGGTGGATCACATAAGCAATCTTGATTCTGTGCACAGGTATCTGCAGGGAACTGACTGCATTGCAGGTGTGTTTGTACAGTCCACTAAAGAGAAAATGAGCATTTATGAAGCCAAACGCAAAGGACTTTTGAAACCTGGAACCTCACTGGTTTTACTGGAGGCACAGGCTGCTACTGGATATGTGATTGATCCAGTGAAGAATAAGAAACTCTCAGTAGAGGAAGCAGTAGATCAGGGAATAGTGGGGTCTGAATGGAAAAATAAACTGCTGTCTGCTGAGAGGGCAGTCACTGGCTACACGGACCCTCACACAGGAAACATCATCTCATTGTTCCAAGCCTTGAAGAAAGATCTCATTGTAAAGGACCATGGCATTCGTCTTCTGGAAGCACAGATCGCTACCGGTGGCATCATTGATCCAGTGAACAGTCACCGTGTGCCAGTGGAGGTGGCCTATCAGAGAGGATATTTCGACGAAGAAATGAACCAAGTCCTTGCCACCCCAGATGATGACACCAAGGGCTTCTTCGATCCTAACACAGAGGAAAATCTCACGTACTTACAGCTCATTGAAAGGTGTGTGAAAGATCCAGAAACAGATCTAAGCCTACTTGTTATAGTAAAGAAGGGAGAATTTTACTTCTTCATTGACGAATACACAAAGACAATTCTCAAATCGACAACCACAAACAAAGCAGGAGGAAAATTCCAAGGACAGGTGGTCTCTCTGTGGGAACTCTTATACTCTAAATACGTCACAGAGGAAAAGAGAAGAGATCTTGTGCAGCAGTTTAAGTCTGGAACCATAACCATTGAATACTTCTTGGAGCATGTTCTGACCATTTTTCAACAGAAAAACTCTAACGTTCCTGTTGCTATCCCACCGCAAATAAAAAAGCTTCAAAGCTTCAAAGGCATCAAAAGACAAGTGACAGCTCAGGAGTTGGTGAAATCTAAAATCATTGATGAGAAGATGTATGAAGACCTCACTGCTGGAAAGGTCACGGTGGATCACATAAGCAATCTTGATTCTGTGCACAGGTATCTGCAGGGAACTGACTGCATTGCAGGTGTGTTTGTACAGTCCACTAAAGAGAAAATGAGCATTTATGAAGCCAAACGCAAAGGACTTTTGAAACCTGGAACCTCACTGGTTTTACTGGAGGCACAGGCTGCTACTGGATATGTGATTGATCCAGTGAAGAATAAGAAACTCTCAGTAGAGGAAGCAGTAGATCAGGGAATAGTGGGGTCTGAATGGAAAAATAAACTGCTGTCTGCTGAGAGGGCAGTCACTGGCTACACGGACCCTCACACAGGAAACATCATCTCATTGTTCCAAGCCTTGAAGAAAGATCTCATTGTAAAGGACCATGGCATTCGTCTTCTGGAAGCACAGATCGCTACCGGTGGCATCATTGATCCAGTGAACAGTCACCGTGTGCCAGTGGAGGTGGCCTATCAGAGAGGATATTTCGACGAAGAAATGAACCAAGTCCTTGCCACCCCAGATGATGACACCAAGGGCTTCTTCAAAATCCTAACTTCTGTTTTTCACTGAAAAAATCTCACGTACGAGTTTACAGCTCATTGATTTGGGGGTTTGTGTGAAAGATCCAGTAGAAAAACAAGAAACAAGCACAACATCTCATCACTTGGAAATCAATTCTCATCAACTGTGCCACAAAAGATTAATTTACATTCATTTTACATATGTCTACTTCAGGGATACTCTCAAACTCCCATGCAAATAATTAAAAATACTATATATAGTTGAGGGAAAGAAAACAATTTTCACCAATGTGTATATGGAAAGCATTTAAAATTAGTTGCATTAGCTCAACTTTTCCAGGAGCTGATGAATATCCTCTTGCCCACGGTAAATCCTTTTTAGTCCTCTTGGGAGATAACGACAAGATGACAGATTCAGGTAATTCAGGGTTGTAGACTGGGCCACTAGTAACCTGTCAGATTGAAATTAAATTTTAATAACAACTCTTCACTTCTATACAAAATCTTAAAAGTATGCATTACTGGGTGCATGTTTACATGCAATTTGTAATTTAACAAATGTAATTTTTCACAACATAGCCAGGTACTACACTACATATCTACAAAGTTGCTTCTTAAGTACCAACCATTCAGTTATTCCTACACCACGCCAGGAGTGACCCCATTTACTACCTGAGTGAAGATGGTGTGATCTTTGTTCCAGTAAGATTAAGGGAACGAAAGTGATCTACTCCGCTGCCATGAGCCAGATGCCCCATTGCAATCTCCATGTCCTCCTCAGCAAAAGGCTGATTGGTCAGATCCAGTTCCTGCAGGGCATGGCTCCACTTCTCAGTCAGCATGCGAATGCCTTTGTTGGACGCCACCATGACATTGCTATTGAAATACAGCCCCCAGTATAAGCACGCCAGATCTAAATCCATTGAGAGCAAGTAAATATATGGTGAGAACGGTACAGTGCAGTCTTATAAACGAAAATGAACATTTTACCCCGAAGAGCAAAAACACTGTTGTGGTTGATCATAACACAGGGTGTAAGAAAATGAGGAATGCCTGCTTTATAAATGTACACCACTGTGTCTTTGAGTTGTAATATATGTCAAATTTAGTTCACAGACTATACATGCCATGCCCACTATACAAGAATGGTCTGTATTAGTCTTTTCACCGTTCGTCTAACAGAGGAGGCTTTGGCTGAATAATCATACATAAACACATTTATACCGTCATTTATGGTATGCACAGACACACGCAATACAGCAATGGAATTATATTATACACAGAGCCAGGAGCCAGATATGAGTAAATAAAGACGCCATCATTATCCCCAAAACAGTAAATTCTAAACTGCACGGACATTAGGCGTTTTGATGAATGACAGCATCCCTATGGCCTAACAAATGTAAATAACTTTAAATAACTTAATTGAGGCAGGCTACTCATCACATCAAGCTTGCACCAGTATGTTTTACTATACTGCAAAAAATATCACAGTCGTAATACAGTTGCAATATAGCCTAGTAAACATATTCATATATTGCAGCATTAAGATCTAAAATCACTGCTTCATCGGAAGATAATGATAAAGAACTAGAAATTGTGCATGGAAACAGCTGTAGGGCTACAATGTCTAACTGTACTTGTAATATAATGGCTGAAATTCATATTAAATGTTAGCTGTACTGTTAATGAGTGATGATAATACAGATTTATGTCCACTCAGTTTGCTTTCGGCAACACATTAATTACCTTGGCAGGGCAGAGCATAGAGTCCCGCAGCCGTGATGCGGGAACAACCCCGCAAATCCAGCACCCGCAGATGCGGGGAGCCATGGAGAACGTTGAGCAGGTCATGATCGGTCATAGATAAATGGGAAGAAGAGGCAATACACAACTCCTTCAGCATGGGGAAGCCTGGGGTGGCACAAGGAGTGTTGCGAATCATTTTGGGAACTGGGCTGACGTTCATCAACCTAAAAGTCTACAATAAAAAAGAAGAGGAAAAGAACAACAGAATGTGTAAAGTTTATCATCAAATAAAGTTCATTCAAAACAACAGTCTGGTGATGTGATTCCACACATCACAACTAAATGCAGTGAAACAATAGCAGGACGCCAGGGTAATTTGTGGTACTGTTGTGGTGTATTATTTCAAAGTTTGATCTGAACACCACTACATTTGTTGGTTCAAGAAATCAAACAAGCATAACTCCAGTGTCAAAACAAATACATCAATATTCTGCATGGTATTCTGAACATAAAGCAACTGATTATTTGCTCACTGGGAGCTGTTTTCAATGATGTGTTTTAGCACAAATGAATTGGATCTACGGATTTCAGAAAATCATTTAGTAAGTAATGTATTAGTAACAGTGAAAATGCATGTAAGTCAGTGCTTATTGAGAAACTACAGTACTGTACCTGAAGTTTGGGGCAGCCAAGCTGTAAAGCCTGTATGCAGATTGGAAGTGTGCAATGCCCACTGTCTAACTTAGTATTGATCTCCAGCAATCTGAGTTCAGGACAACACCCCCTCTGTAAGCACATGTTTCCAGTTACAACACAGAGGTCAATCATGAGCCACTCACTTGTGCTTGTTCAGGCTGTGCCGTAATGTTACATGGAAACTGACTTACACACAAAACATTGAGGAGTTTGTCACTTTTTGAGCTGCGCGTAAAAAGAAGAGTTTTTAGTCGATTTCCACACATCTCAAGGAAGGAGACCAGGCCATCATCCTGAAACTACAATGCACAAGAAAGAAATGATTCATGAACAATAAATAAATACATTAATAATTATGTATTTGATAATAATGATGTATTTGTATTTATATAAAGTGAGATGAAACATGATACACAACACGTACATTTTTGTAAAATGTGCGCTGAACTGCCATCTAGTAAGGTCTGCAATGGTTTTAACATAGTACCCAACAGCATAAACAGTAGATCTAGGTTTTATCTGGGTGTAGGTGGGTTTTATTGAGGAAGCTGGCATAGTCTGGAGTGTGAGTAAGCAGTTTCTGCACACAAACCTCTGTGTGTTGCACATTTATGCTCTCCAGAGTTGGACAGCCAGTACTTAGATTATGGAAAGCCTCTTTTGTCACGCCCATACAGTATGACAACTTGAGGGATTTGAGGTTTGAGCAGGAACCTGCTACTGCCTAAAACAGTTAAAGTATACAGATACGTTGAAGAAGTGAAATGTGGTGACGCACTGTGTTAAAAAAAATAATAATAAATTAAAAAAAATATATATATATATATTTAATCGGTTAATATTGATCAATGGCTAGTCAGATCTGCCCAGAAAAGATATCATATAAACAAAACACCACACACAAGTGGTGCTTTTTTGACTACATTAGCTGAGATTTCACAGTTCCCTTCCATGCAAATAAATATCATTAATAAAAACGTTGAGAGAAATGCCACTTCTACATACCATTCAGCAGAGAAATTGGATTTACCTGGACAACGTAGTCAACGTGCTTTTTCCAGTGACAGAGTGCAAAATCCCTCAACTGTGAGAACCTTGGAGAAAAGGCAGGAAAGGCAACAAAATACAATGGGAAAAATAACCTGGATCCAAAGAAGCTACATTTGATAGGGCCTTGCATATTTATGACTACATGTTAGCAAGCTGTCACATGCTGCACAATTTCTGACACAACCACTTAGCTGAAGACATGGCTTAAGTTAAATTCTCATGCCACTGACCTGTTTTGTGCTAGCCAGTTTACAGTGTTCCTAATCTTCTGTTCAGTTCCAGGTAACTGACTCTTACCAGGTTCAGTCCAGCAGTAGCCAATGGATACGTTGCGCCAAAGTGTTGGTGAAGATGCAGCACTATTCCATAAACGGCAAACTCTGCCAACCCTTTAAAAAAAAAAAAACAACAACAACAGATACACAAGTTACAGAACAGCATTTAAAAGGTAAAAGATCCTTAAATCCATTATTTAACCATAATTGGACATTTTTACCATTATTTAACAAAAATTCATATTGTCGCCAAAACAGTTGGCGTTGCAGTTTTTCTGCTATACTTTAATCAGCTTTATAATCAACTGATGAGTTCAATGAACTGAATGCCAGGACCACACAGCACTAGAGACATCTGGGATTTGAGTCTGAGAAACATAATTCAACGTCACTGTATCACGTTATAAAATTATTTAAAATTGGAGAAAAAAAAATAGGCTTCACCTGCACAGAAATGGTATGGCACCATCTTGGACAGCTATCAGTTCAAATATTTTAACCAGCAGTTCCTCTGGCAGTCTATGGCCCCAATCAAAGCTTTCTTGTTCCTCCAAAATAATATCACTCACTGAAGTTTCCCCGGTAACCTTGGAGACTTTGGCTTTCACATGATCTTTCTTCCGCTTTACCACAGTGTCTTTTGTCTTGACTTTCCTCTTCTTGCATCCTTTTCGTTTAGGCTTCCAAACACGGTCAAACTGGTTAGTGTTTGATATAATGAGGAGCATATCCTCTCCATGCTGTACAGTATAATTGGGTCTCGGCGCTCGATTGATATTACCCTTTTTTCTCTTCTTGTTAGATGCACTGTTGAGTGAATTCGCTTTTCTTTTCAGTGGTTTTCTTTTGGCAGGCGCAGAAGTTTTCCGACGTGCCACTGCTCTTTCCGACTCCTTCATCTCCTCGGAACCTGGAGCGTTGTGTCGCGAAGATGGACCACTCTCGCCTGGCATCTCATGTGTATGAAGACTCGGTAACTCTGGACTATTAATATCCATGTCTGATGAAAACTAAAGCTGATCGGATACCAAGGAAACATGCGAGGTAATAGAAAGCTACGGAAAGAAATAGTTCGTGCCTTATAAAAACATCATTTCAGCTTGCTATTTTTCTGGTAGCACCTTGACTACAGCGGCTGTAACTGTATTATCTTTCTCGAGTACCTAAGAGCGTCCAAGATTCTGGGTCGCCAGTTAGCACCTAGCAAGCTAGCTAAGCATAGCTACACGTAGCTAGCTACCTAGCAATACATGTTCTAATCATATAGGTTAGTGTTTTGTTGAATACTCCCCATTTCACATTTCACAGATACCACATGGGTTGTTGTTGTATTATTACTCTTTTAGATAAAAAATAATGGTAGTGAGCTAATATACACATCTAGTTTAGACAGCTAGCATACATAGCTATCTAGCTACAACACCCATTCCTTTGTTGCTATAGCATGATTCTTTGTACTCTGCGTCAGAGCGTGGGTAGCCAATCAAATTACTCAGCCTCGACTTCCATATGCATTGTTGCCAGGTTGGTCGGATTACAGCCACACTTTGGTCGATTTTGTTGGCGAGGTGCTTGGACTAACATTGGTGGTCGTGATTTTGGCAGGGTTTTATATTTAAATATGTATCTCTTAATAAAGCATATGACTTTTTAATAATTCTACTTTCTCCCCATATTCAGTTATCAACTTTCACTGGCATGTCACTTCTGTCGAGAGAACGTTGTCACGTCCATTTATGATGTAATGCATGAAAACTTGCTATGCCAAAGTAACCCATAAGACTAATTCGTTTGGCTCTTACAAAATCGGTATAAA
This sequence comes from Brachyhypopomus occidentalis, assembly GCA_020368025.1. Lineage (NCBI taxonomy): Eukaryota > Metazoa > Chordata > Actinopteri > Gymnotiformes > Hypopomidae > Brachyhypopomus > Brachyhypopomus occidentalis. The sequence goes on from JAGXOD010000107.1 coordinate 3,192,695, forward strand.
TACAAACGACGCTGATCAACGTAATAGGAAAGTAACTAGTCTGGGAATTGGAAAAATAAAAATCTTATTTCAAGCCATATCACAGGAGTAATCCGACGCAATCTGGCAACCCTTCCCATCCCCGGGAAATTTTCCCTCCTACGGCAGACATACAGCTAAGTACATACAACCCAGCAACTGCATCGGTGAGAACCGTTTAAATATTTTTTGCACTGGCATTTTGGTCACGTTTCTTAAACTGACGAGACTGAATGTAACTTCAGCGAACAATAAGGTGCAGTTAGCTAGGTCGAAACTCTGAAATTGAAGGGTTGGTGTTCGTTAGCGGCGTGTAGGCTAGCGGCGGAGAGCCAGATTCATGTTCAACAACTTTGTGAGGTGCCTTTTTGTGATCTGGCGGTATTATGAGGTTTAACACGCGTGTTAGCTGTGCTACTAGTTAAGCGACATTCGCTAACAAAGTAACTGAAGGAGCCAACGCACTTCTGCGCTTTACTAGCAGGGACTTTGATTCAAAATGTAGGTTAGCTACGTATGGGGTAACTTTCCTCATTAAACCTGCATCCAGGACTCTGGACTGCAGTTAGCACAATACAACTTTATCGCGAATGGACTGTTAATGTTGCCAACTGTGTGGTGAGACAGATTACATTTTTCTGCACAGTCCTACGGCCCCTTTCCCCCGGGGGGGGGGGGGGGTTTGATTTTCTTACCCGATAATCGATTGCTTATGTAAATATTGTAAAACTCGAGAAAAATTTCGCCTAATTCCACCCCACATTGCTGTTGCTGTTAGCACAATAGCGCGAGTGTTTTTAACATAGTCAGTAGTAATAATATGTCGTGTTTGTGTCAAATCTGTAATGTAAATGGCGTAGGTTATTCGGGCCGGTTCTAGACCTGGGCTGCAGTTAGAACACATACATGTTGTTATTTTGGTAAAATTCATTGCGACCCCTTGAATTGCAACGTGACCCTTCTTTTTCGGCTCCCTCGTGAGAATGCACACCGCACTCCAGCCTTAGAATCGGCCCTTGTACAGCTGAAACTGGAGCACGATTTTGTGGCCGCAAGTACTAAAACATTTATCTGACCTTTATTTGGAAGATTGCGCTTCTCTGGATGTTTAAAAATCTACTACGAAACGCACCGTGCCTCTTTGCGCAATTATGGAGGACCAGCAAGACTCCAGTTTCAGTGGTCCCAGTGCCATGAGTGTTGCTGCTGAATTGAGTAAGTGCATTTTAAGTCATTTTAATGCTAAACTTCAGTTGAGGCTTTAATTGAACTAGCCTGCTTGTACTGTATGTACAGTGTATGACAGCAGACATTTTAATGAAATGTATGTACGTGTTCTTTTTTTGTGCTACAAAAGTGCCATTTTTAAATGCTTGTCCTGTGCCTCTGTATTTTTCCATCTTTGCAGAAGATGACTTCTTCTTCAAGCTTGTCTCTGACTTCCTTGGACCTCAGACTGGTGACTTATTGGACCTGTATGAAAAACCCTGCACAAACCGCCTCCTGGTTCAAGTTGGACTGATGAGAGAAGAGAATGATGTTTCATGGGTTAATGTAGTAAAATGGCTTCAGAAGATCTTTCCAATGTTCCAGTCTGCAGATTTCCATTGCTTGATTGAAAGGAATACCGAAACAGCTATGAGTTTAACAGGCGATGCCAGAAAAAGCTTTCTGGATTCAGATGTTAACTTTGAATTTGTTGGCCCTATATGTGATAGCATTGGCATTGGAAGGACAGATTTGCTAGAAATGTCAGATTTTTCCGATCGGGCGAAATTAACAGATGTTACTAATGGTCTGATGCTGGAGTTGACCAACTTTATTGCAAGAGAAAAAATTGATCCAATTGTCTTAGTGTCATGGCTTCGAAACTTTCTCCCAATGTTCTGTAGTGATGGTAAAATCCAAAAAGCCAACAAGCTTCTTCAGACCAGTCTGAAAAGGTTCAGGATACAATACCGAAACAACCAGAGAAGCAGAAACAGGAAGAGTGGTTTGTTTGATGAATTCCTTCAAAGTCCGTTTGACCTCACTCCTGATCTGGAAGACTCCGAATTCAGGAGGGTGGCAATGATAAAAAAACATTTGAAAAATAAACGTCTGAAGTTGGTCCAAAAAAAACATGATTTCCAAACCACTGTGATCAAACAAGAAAACCATCCTTTTGATATCTCAGACACTCAAGCTGAGCATAATTCTTCTCCTGGATCTGAAAAACACAAACGGAAATTGGGCTGCGATTTTGACTCCGTTAACATGGTTACTGTGAAAGAGGAACATGATATCCAAAGTATAAGTAGTGGGTCTTTGCATGCAGAAGCACGGGACTCTGAAGAAATTCCCCGCACTGACACGGGTGACTGTTTAACCATACTTGATATTTCTGTTCTATCTTTGCAAAAGCTTACGGATTTGTATGGAGAGAAGAATGAATGTGCTAAGCTGATCTCCATGGATCTTCTCAAAAACCAGTTTTCTATAATGTTGAGAGAGGACCCAAAAATGAAATCCCTGAGTGACCTGGTCATGTCTCATATCTCCGCTGAAGACGACCCCAAGCCCGTTGTGCCTCCGCTGCATTTTCTTCACTGCAACACATATTTCCTTCTTGACTTAATCGATGCCGTTGAGAAGCAGGTGATGTCGTTCGAAAAGGAAATTGTGACCACGACGGGGGACAAGCTTGGACGTGACAACAGCCCAAAGTTCAAACATTTTCTGAACTTCGACGAGAGCGCCGTCACCCGTTACATCCGTATGGTGTGTGAAATCTTATGCCCGAGAGAAGAAACGAACAACAATTATCGAAGGCACTGGCTTGCCTTTTGCATTGAGAGGAAAAATCCTTCCACACTACCTGTCAATCTGTCAAATAGGTTCATTAACTACTTCGAGTCTGCCGCCGCACTTGTGCACCATTACAGAGACGTCGCGTTATTTGTGTCGGACCTGCAGCTGTTGAATGACGAGTCGAATATCATCCTGGATAGTGTCAGCGATGATGCCAGCGATGAAGCTATACAGACCCTCGTCTGTGTTGTCGCTATTGTGTACTGTAAAGTCTTGGGTCCCTTCTGGCAACTCCTGAAGAGCGATGCACAGTATGTGCTCTTCAGTAAGTACATCTTCTGCCTTTATGACAAACTCCTACAGTGGTCTGAAGATGCGACTGTCCTCTTGGAACGTGAGAATGTGGCGAATGTGTTCCTGCAGGTTCCAGTGCAAGAGAAACATTTCCCAGGGGTATTTGCATTCTGTCACGCGAATTCAGATAATCAGTATGGAACGCTAATGAAGGCATGTTTGCAGAGGATGATGAAGGTCCTTGCAGCAGTGATGGAGGAAAATCTGAAAGATTTCTTGCCTGGTGGCAGATACTGCAAAGAACCTTCGGTGGAACTTGCGGAGCAGTTAGCAAGCTGCACATTTTCTCAGCTAATGGGTGAGTATCCGTTTGGCCATGCGTACCCCTACAGCAAAAGCAGACCACATAAAGTTTGTGTCCAAGGAGATGACCGTATAACGGAGGAACTTGAGGAACTGCCCACTCCTCCACAGAAGAAGACCACTTCGCTTGGGGTTCCTGCCGGTTCCACACTAAAGCGTAATTCGCTAAAGCCATATGCAATGTTTGAAAGGGCGAATCTGCGACCCCTAGACAGAACAAAAAGGAAGAAGCAGAGGTTGATGGAGAAAAGGCAAAGGCAAGACCAAGTTTACAGGAGAATGGTTCTCGCTGCGGTGGCTAAAAATGGTGGCCCGTGCAAGAGCGTTCAGGATGTTAACCGATTGCTTGTGAGAATGAAAGGAACAAGCCATTCTCAAAAGCGAGAGGCCATCCGCTGTGAGCTAAACTACCAGAAATTTATCGTTGGCTCCAGAGATCCACAGCTCAATCACATAGGGTTCTCTTTGCGCGACATGATAACCAAACTGAGAGATGTTTTGCCGTGTGAGAAAACGACAAGCTTAATCACCAAACCAACGGAAAATGTCATTATCCACGTTGAGAGCAACGTAGATCAATGTAGCAACGCGTCACCTCCTGCTGCTGAGTCTTAATTGTTATACCCAAACAATCTTTGTTTATTTGCGAAATGCCACTATGTGGACAGCTTGCTTCAGGAGTAGGTCACTGCTGGTCTGACTGTAGTGGGTTAATGTCGTAGTGCATTACTTAAGTCGTATATTCTTAATAAATACCATGTTGGGTTTTCCTTTTCATAGTTATTTTTGTACATTGAATATGTGCACATTGCCAGTAAAACCATGTATTAATAAGTACCTGATGGTGCATAATGGGTGCGGTGTTATGTCATTTTACTTTTTAAGAAATGTTTTTTTTTTAATTGACATCTTCCAATGGACTTTAATTATGTAATTTTGCACCACTTGTCAAGCAGTGTTTCATCAACATTTTCAAGTATTAAATAAAGAAATTACAAACAAAAATGGAGTTTTAAGAATTTGTAACAATGACATGTCAAATGAGCGGTGTCTGTTTACTGCATTGCCTTTTATATTTACTTCATTTGAGAGGCCTAATATGTAAATTAGACTATGGAACACTACACAATTATTGGTATATAAAGTGTAGCTCCATTTATTAATCCGTTATCTCATACACACATGGCAAGTATTCAAAACATGCTAGAACAACATGCTAATTCCAGCAACAAAAGTCATGTGACTTCTCTATTTTATCATGTGTCTGTTTGCTCTTAATCACAGTAATGCCGATGGTGTTTAAACCGAACGATTTCCCACCAAGTCTCAAGAAGTAATAAAGTATAAACGCTAACTTGTGATTGCCCCCCCCGGTCCCCTTTTTTGTCAGAGGCCCACAGCTAAATGGCAGATGCGTGGTGGAATCATGCCGTTGTTGCACACATATTGGTGGCCTTATTCGGAATGGGATCGTGGATATCTGTAAACTCATTCTGGGTTGAATTGCCTGTCGTTGTAAGTGTCTTGCCAGAAGGTAAATCAATTAATTCCTTTATTGCCAAAATGTTCTTTGTTTGAGTGGGAAGTAGTTTTTCCACTCTGAACTTGCAACATACTGTTGACGATTTTGCTTGTTTAGTATATATTACTATGTAGATGTCCAAGATGTACAACAAAAATGCCTTTTTGGACAGCGTATACAATCTAATGTCTAAATCATATTTTTCACTGTAGGATGGAATCTGCCAGCCTATCTCTCTGTCCTCATTGCCTTTGGGAATCTGGGACCAGCGGCCGTCACACTAACCCACCACTTCGCTCCTGGACGCCTGAATGAGCGCGTGGTCATTCACGCCATCCAGGTGCTTGCTGTGGTTGCGTCGGCCTTCCTTGCCCTCTTCTGGTACCAGGTGGCCACCGTTGCCGGGGAGCCAAGATCGGTGGCCTTCCTGCTGCTGACGTTCATACTGTCGCTGGGCTGCTGCACCTCCAATGTCACCTTTCTGCCCTTCATGTTCCGCTACCCCCCGCAGTACATTCGGACGTTTTTCGTGGGCCAGGGCCTTGGCGCCCTCTTTCCCTGCATGGTGGCGCTAGGGCAGGGCGTAGGGAAAGTGGAGTGCCTCGAGACGGAGAACGGCACAAAGGCCGTTCGCCTGGAAGAGCACTTCCCCGCACGGGACTTCTTCTGGTTCCTGTTCGTGATGCTGTCCGTCTCGGCTCTCTGCTTCCTGGCTCTGGCGAGCGGAGCTATCGCACCTGTAGAGGCAGAGGGCGCTGGGGCACAACCGGCAGGGCAGGGCGAGACAGAAGAGGAGGACCCGCTACGGAACGGAGGGCCGCCCGTCGGAGAGGCAGAGGCGCAGGTGGAGAAACGGGCCCCTGCCGGGACGTTCTGGACCCGGCGCAACATCTACCTGCTCCTGCTGCTCGGGGTGTCCAATGCCTTGACCAACGGCGTGCTGCCGTCCGTGCAGAGCTTCACCAGCCTGCCCTACGGCTCCATGACCTTCCACCTCTCCGTCGTCCTGGGGAACATCGCAAACCCTCTAGCGTGCTTTGTGGCAATGTTCGTTCTGCTTAGGTGAGTTCACAGTCTTTGATATAAGGTCTCAAAATATTCACATGGGGTAAGCTGTACACTTATTGTTTGATGCATAAGTTCTGCTATTTATAAATCAATTTAATGTGCATATATATCAGATATACAGTTGAAACAATGTACTATGCATACAGCTGTTCAGCTAAAATTGTTTTTATAATAGTTTTTTTTTTAGGAATTGAAATGAGCTTCAAATAACATGCTTGTCTTGTTATAGGTCGAGCACTGGCATTGGAGTTATAACCCTCGGGGGAGGGGTCTTTGCTGCCTACCTCCTGGTTGTAGCTGCTCTCAGTCCCTGCCCACCCCTGTTGAGGAGCCATGCTGGGGTGGTCCTGGTGGTAAGTACAAGCTAACAGCGTGGTAAAACGAGGAAGACAAGGAAAAATAGACGATCGCCTATAACATGAACACCCAACCATTCTGAAAAATGTTCACAGTGCGCATTGTACTGTAATCACGCTGGATGTCTCTCCTCAGGTGAGCTCCTGGATCATCTTCACGGGACTGCTCTCCTACCTAAAGGTGGTGGTGAGCACTCTGCTTCATGAGGCTGGCCACGCAGCGTTGCTCTGGTGCGGAGTCTTCATCCAGGCTGGCTCGCTGATCGGAGCGCTCACCATGTTCCCAATGGTCAGCATCTACCAGGTCTTTCAACAAGCCCAGGAATGCGTCGACAGCTGTAGCTAAGACCAACGTGAGCACTTAATCCACGTTCGTGCCTTCTCACGTGGTGAGCGTATGTAATCTGATGAAACGATGGCTAAGAGGGTTAATAAGAGGGGGATTGCTGGACTTTTCACGCACAATTTTAATTTCTATTTTGTTTCATTTTGGCCACAATGTACAAATTACACAGACTAGCATATTGTTTTAATATGCTTATACTTGGGTTATGATTGTAACATTTGGTTGAATATTTGCCATTTTGTTGTATACTGTCTCTGGTAAGTCAAAGCAGGATTTATAACCCTAAAAACTGGGAATATTGTGTCTGGACTGCACATTTTGTGATGCTCATTTTTATTCAGGAATGAAAAGGGTAAACACTTGTTTTTATTTAAAGGCAATCATACCTTACAGGCACAGCAGCAATTACAGGAGGCCATCCACTAATATCCAATATTCAAACATCAAGTGAAATGTATTTATATAGCGCTTATTTCTACACGTTTTGTCACAAAGCAGAATTACAAATGTATGGGTCCAGATCCCTAATGACCAAACCAGAGAAAATCTCCCAGGATGCAACTAAGGAAGAAGCCTTGGGAGGACCGAGAACTCGAGAGGCAAGAGTCTTGGTCCTCCTAATTCTCCTTGGGTGTTTTTTGCTTTAATACATTATATGTAGTCCATGTAGTCATTTCAGTGTAGATATGGGAGTCTTGGCTACTCTAGTAGGACTAGGGTAGGTGAGCTTCATCTGCTTCCATTGGAGTATATAGGTTAGGTATATGGTTGACATTTTGTACTTTGTTTTCATTTTGGTAAGCAGTTTTACTGTGAAATCCAATCAAATGTATGCATTTCAAAATCTCTGCTGTAATTGGACAATTGTACCACTGTTGTGTGTCTGCTGTTGCCGCTTTAATCTTTTTGGGCTTATTGTTTGTTATTCCACCTCATTGTGTTATATTTATTGGTGAAGGACTTTGAATTTGCACTTTTTGCCGTTTAAGTTTTAACATCTTGCTCTGTGTGTGTTAACTGTATTTTGAAAAATTCTAAAAAAAAAAAATCCTAAATTACTTTATTTTAGTTATGGTCATAAAGATTATGACTTGTTTCTTTTGGGTAAAGTTTGAGCAGGATGTGACATCATTTAGCATGTATTTTGGGCACAATCACAAGCACTACCTTTTTTCTGTTTTCATAGTTTAATGTTGGAATATTGTACCATGTTGAAATAAGATTTCTTGGATTATTGGTAATATTTGGTTTTATTGGGTCTCAGACCTGTTTTGATGATTTCTGACAGAACAACCTTTTCAGGTTTGATACTTTTACTGTACCATGAATTGCCTTAAATATTAACAGCTACTATTTTAATTTTGATTAATGTTTTCAGGTTTTATTAAATGAAAATGAATTGCTGCCTCCTCGTGTGGCCAAATTATGTGACATAAATTACGCACAAAAGAAAACGGTGGCTGCCATATGTGATGAAGAACAACGGACACAATATCCTAAATACGTGTCATACTGAGCATCATATCACATCTTAAACTAATATTAAGCATTTTGCACTGAAATAGATTCAAATCTGGAGATTGTCTATACTGTGTTTAAATGAATTCCTTTGTAATGATTGACTAACCGGTGAATAAAATACTGAGTTTCCAAAAGATTATGTTGTGTTTAGTAGACTTTGTAAAATATTAAATGCACTGATTTTGCACTGTTTTACTTTCGCTCATGATGTTTTGTTTTTCTGTCTACATTTTAAAACGTTTAATATAGAGGTAGTATTTTAATATAGAGGTAGTATTTTAATATGGAGGTAATATTTTCACCATGTGTGAGGGGATGTAATGCAAGTCTGAGGTGCTCAGATCCGCAATCGTGGCCTTCAAGCAACTGGTAAAGTGTTCGTTTCATGAAGTTGCAGCCTTGCACAGTTATGCAATAGTTCCAGAATTTATGTTCTATAAGTCAAAGATTTACTCGAGTTTAATGTTTTACCAAGTTTTTTACCATGTCAAAGATTTACCAAGTTACCAAAGCTTGCATCATAATGGGTTAGTTTTAGCATTTTTTGTCCTATCCTCATATATTATGCTCCATATGCACTGCATATGCAAAGCTACCATACAAAATGTGTTTTTGTACAGGGAGAAAGATTCAACAAAAGACAGTTTAAGATTTTGCGCTATCTGTTCATTGCAACAGGAGTTTGCAGGTGGTTATACAACATATCTGGAACCATTGTTCTCCCATCTAACAAAATGGAGTCATCATGCCCTGCTACACCTGCATGGATTATTATTCTCGTTTTGTTCTGGATGTTGTGATGAAAGCCTCTGTGTTGGTCTCGCAGCAGATCTGCAGTGGCAGCATAGTCAAGTGCGTCTAGCTTTGATGAAACATCAACAGACAGGCCTGGCAGGTCAGAGGGAGCACAGAGCACAACCCCATAGATAAAAAAAAACACCTCTAACAGCTTCAGCCCTTCAGAGCGCAGACGTGTCTTAGATCAACTCGCCTGTGAGCACCTCGGTAAAGTAATTCTGATCAATGTTCATCATATTTTGGAGTGATCCTTTATTTTACATTCTGATTTTCTATATATTGTAAAGACAGATGCATTTTATACTATACATTCTATACTATTATACTATAGTAATGTAATTAGGTATATAAGAATGTGCAGTCTGTGTGGAGCTGGTGCTTTTGGCCTTCCACATTGTGCGAGTCTGTGTTTTTTCTGTTTTTTCCTTTAACTTTTGGGGAGTTAACTGGTTTTAACCGGATTAGTTTTGCGAGAGAGGGAGAGAGAGAGAGAGAGAGAGAGAGAGAGAGAGAGAGAGAGAGAGAGAGAGAGAGAGAGAGAGAGAGAGTGAGAGAGAGAGAGAGAGAGAGAGAGAGAGAGAGAGAGAGCAGTTGCATCTGGTCTGTTAAACTGTATATGCTTTCAAAAAATCAAAGGCTTCAGAATGTTTGCACATATGTTGGTCCATCTCCTTCCTAAGGAAGAGCCTGTATAACCATAGTTAGAGTGAGCCCCACATCTTAAACTGTCACAGGACTGAAATGCATAGAGGAATTATCATGAAAGTGCAGTTAAAAACCTGTTGATGTTATGGGAAACAGTTGTCAGGACAACAGGATTTAGTTGCATCGTTGGGCTGTTTGGAGCATTTCCTACCTAGAGGACTAAGCTTTATGTTTGATGAGGAAATTTCATTAACAAGGAAATGTTTTACTTGGTGTAATAATTATTCACCAAGTTTCATTTTAATGGCTGGTGAACATAACCTTGGGTCAGTCTGTGTTTTGTACAGTATGGCCTAATGTAAAACATGTTCTAAATGTTTTGTATTTAAGTTAATTGCATATGTGATCTGAGTATTCATTTGAGTTGTTTGTGCCTAAGAGTTTTCTAAAAATTCTTTATCTTTTAGAAGATCCTGAGGCATTTATCTGAAAGGTTCTGATCCACCGAGTCCACCATGTCGTTCCTCACCCATGTGTTAGCCTGCCTGTTTGGCATGGGCTCCTGGGTCACCATCTGTGGGCTCTGGGTCGAGCTGCCCCTAATCGTCCCACTGGTCCCTGAAGGCTGGTACCTTCCCTCCTACCTGTCGGTGCTTATCCAAGTGGCCAATATCGGCCCTCTGTTTGTCACCCTGATGCACCGGTTCCAGCCAGGAAAGCTGAATGAAACCGTCGTCATCTACTTCATCGTCGGCTTTGGAGCGTTGGCCAGCCTCCTCCTGGCTTTCTTCTGGAAGCAGACGCTGGTGGTGCGTGGTGTGGAGCGCAGCATTCCCCTCCTCCTCCTCACCTTCTTCATCTCCACCGTGGACTGCACCTCCTCCGTCACCTTCCTACCCTTCATGATGCGGCTCAGCCCAGAGTACCTCACCACCTATTACGTGGGAGAAGGTTTGAGTGGGCTTGTCCCAGCTCTGGTGGCTCTGATCCAGGGAGTAGGTGCCATGCGCTGTGTCAACGCAAGTCAGAGTCTGAATCGCGATGACACGGCATGGCTCCAAGGCAGGAACGGGTCTGAAGAATTCACCGATCACCTCCTGCCACACTACCTTCCGGCCAACTTCTCAGCCGAGGTCTTCTTCTTCTTCCTGGCAGCCATGATGTCTGTCTGCTTGCTGGCTTTCCTGCTTCTGAACTGCCTCCCAGCCGTTGCTCGAGAGCGCACCTTTAGCTACGTTCACAGAGGAAACTTGGGCACCATGACAAACGGGGAAAGGCCTGAGCAGAAACTCATGATCGGTTCTTCACGAGGTGCTCCGATGCACAGGAGCACATTTGGAACGGGAGCCTACAGCTGGGCACAGGTGGCGTACATCTTCACCATCTTAGCCTGGGTGAATGCTCTCAGCAACTCTGTGCTGCCATCCATTCAGTCCTACTCATGCCTGCCTTATGGAAACCAAGCGTACCATTGGGCTGCCAACATGGCCTCCCTAGCAAACCCTTTGGCCTGCTTTATTGCCATGTTCTACTCTCAAAGGTGAATACCGACACTTTTTAGGATTATCGTAATATTTAATTGCTGGAAGAGCTATTTCCTCTTAGTCTTACGCTTTTTGAGTTGGTACATTTAGTTTTAAATGTCCTGAGAGCAACCAGATTCAAGTCTCATCAGTCCTTCCAATGCTGCACCAACAGGTCACTGGTGCTGATGGGACTTCTTACTGCTTACGGCTCCGTAATTGGGATTTATATTATGGGTATGGCAGCGCTAAGTCCCTGCCCTCTGCTGGTCAACGACATCTCGGGAGTTGCTCTTATAGTGAGTCCTAAGACCTATTAAATGTAATCAAAATGCTTTATTACCATAATACATGAAGATATTTGAGAGAATGTAGCATGACAGTAGTAATAAATTCTCTTTGCAACAGGTGGCAGCCTGGACCTTTTTTGTTCTCACACTGTCCTATGTGAAAGTGATTGTTGCAGTGATTCTGCGTGATGAAGGCCACAGCGCCCTTGTGTGGTGTGGAGCAGTAGTGCAGTTGGGGTCAATGCTGGGAGCAGTGACGATGTTCCCATTAGTCAATGTGTACAGCTTCTTCTCCTCAGGAGACCCATGCAACACTAGATGCTAATGTGGAAAATGGTTACCTGGAAGTGATTCATCTTTACTGAGAGAACTCTGCTGTGTTATATAAGTATAAGAGCTTTGGTAAGTTTTTTAAATTATGTGTTTGGTGGTGAGTTTTAAAAGTAATGTTTACTACATTAAAATGTGATATGACCTGTTAAAAATGTGTAATTATCTTTGTCTAGAGTGCAATGTCTTAAGAAACATGTTATCTCATCAGTATTATGATGATGGAAGAACATTTTATATAATCCGAGCAATTAAATTTGGATTAAATTGAAAGTAACGTTTGTGTTGTACTCTTTATTGCATATTCGTGGCATGGAAATGATAGTCATGTAGAATTTATGTATTTGTTGTGTGTTATCCATTTATACGTATCTCTGTACATCTGAGGTTCATTGTAGCTCTTTAACTGGTGTTAATTTATAATCATTAATTCACCTATGTGTGCTGTACAGAACAGATGATTGGCTGGCTATTCAGATCAGGTTCACAGATTGTTACCCTGAATTGGCAGAGGTGAATTTTTGTGTCAGAAGACCACAATGGCACACCAGACGTTATGTGAAGAACAAGAAACACTGAATCCTCAGTCTCAGATCATGAAAATTATCAGGTCGGTTGGTTGCTTGTCAAACATAACTTATGGTAATACTGCACCATGTAGCAAAAGTGTGCTTAATCTTACCGTGGAGTTAATCTGGTAGTATGTTGGGGTAAAGAGAGAGAGAATCGTCTATTCCACGCTCCATTCTGTGTAGAAAAAAAATGACCACTTGATGGCAATGTGCATCTATTTCTGTGTCTCCTGCAAGTGGTAAATGCTGCTTAGCTTGTCATTTCAAAGATCATTAGGATTATTGAACAACGAATTTGTAAAAAATCATTTTTACATGACGATGGAAACTCATGGTTTTTAAGCAACACCATGCAGTTCACTATTAAATGCTGAATAACAGCAGAGCTGAGAATAGTCTCAGCTCACATACTGTAGTTCTTATTGTTGGCTTTTCACTACACGATATCGGTCTTCATTACAGTTTATTCTTTTCATCACCTTGGTTTTGGCACAATTGGTTTTGGAATTCATGGTTGTTTGTGTTTTTTGTACTATTTCTTTTTTTTTTTTTACAACCAACTGATCAGTATCTCATGGTTTAGCCTGACCTATATAGTCTGTTGCACAATGCAGACCATATTTTGGAGGCCACAAACAGCAAAAAACAACCAAAGCAGAAACTGACCCTAAAAGACAAGGTCCTTCTGGTTCTCCAGCTTGGATGGTGTTTCTTGCACCTCTCGTGGTTGGCTCACATGCCCTGGTAATAGAGGCGTTATTTAGAGGAGGATTTGATGATAACGCACACATGATGTCAACGGCCGGGGGAGGGGTTCGTCGCCATGGCCGTGTCAGTGGGGATTCGGGCCCATGGAAAGTATGTCCACCGTTCTGGCAGGTGTCACGGGGACCTTTGGTGCGGAGCCCAAGTTGAACAGCTGGTTTCTCCAGCAGTGTGCTCAAGCTCCACCCCCCCCCACCTTCCTTGTGCAGTGGAGAAGAGAGTCCGCACAGGCTGCAACACGCACGCGCCGATCAAAAACTTCGAAAAGACAAACAAAATGATGTAGTAAATAGTAATGAATAGTGTCGCAGGGCTAAGCTGGTCTTCGGTAGAAATGCTTCCAGGAAAACCTGTTTGTGTCCCCAATGACCGTGGGTGTGTTTCAGGACTTCCTGTACAGTAGAGCGTAAGCCAACTGGGCGGACATGTGACCACTCGAACAATAGTAATGTGCGGCTGTTATTTATATGCCACTCCGCATGTTGAAGTGTGTGCAAGATATTAGCGCAGAACTCTTTGTCAGTGCTTCTTGGTACATTTTTTAAATTGTCATTTCTCCCACAAAGGAGTAAAAGAAGAATATTGTTTTGATTTTTTAAAAATGATATTCTGAAGATTTTATTGTGGAAATCATAATAATGAAAAATATATAGCTTAAAACCCTATATATATTATTGCTTATTTTGAACCTGATGGTTTAAAAACTTGGTCTCACTTGTTTTGGACATTTTATACACCGTGTAACACAACAGAGGTTTACAATATTTGCCACTTCCACATATAAAAGTAATGTAAATGATCAAAGTATGGATTTATTGTGCATATTGTGCTACTGCAAAAATCTGCTAAGCTTTGGTAAATGGGATACATGTTGCTCGCTAGTAAAACAATATCCGGTATCCTTTATTGGCCTTTGGCATATTGCTTTTATAAATTCACTGTCAAGGAAAAAAAAAAAAAGTAACGATGATATGCAAAGGTTTTCAAGATATCAGTAAGTAGAAGTAGAAAGTAAAGTGCATACAATAGCTAATGCTTTTAACCTATGACACAATGACATGGAAGCTATGATAATACTGAGTGTCAGAAACAAAAAGCACATGGCAGAGAGAGGAAGAAAAAAAAAAAGACATTTTCCTCTCATCAAAGATAGAATATTATATGATGTCCGAGCGAAGTTTGACCACATGCAGCTGAGCGTAAAAGACCGAAAGCAACTGTGGACATAACTGTATAAGGCACAGTGCCCTCGCCGAGACGCGGGGGTCTCAGAGGCACAGAGGCAGTACAACCAGTGCAGTCAGACCTCGGTTAAACTGTGTAAAACACTTCTGACTGAATGACAAACGCTATCCTGTCTATGTGACGAAAAAAAAAAGGCAACTTTCAATGACTGCGACTACCACAACACACAGTTCTCATTTTCTTGACTAGTGTTAAATTCATTCACGCCCAAGACAATAAATACAACTCTTTTAGATTCTCCAAGAAATTGCGATTCCAGTTAAATGTTTCATAGCTGGACAACAGTAAGAAAATACGCAATGGAATGGTTTTGCAGACGAGATTATTTACCAAAGATCTCCTGTCAAACAACTAATAATAGGGCTACAGGATTTAAGGCTTCTTGGCATATATGCAAACGGTACATATTTAGACGAAACAATTATGAAAAAAAAAAAATTGCACTTTAGGTAATAAGTTAAAGAGCTACACGAGTGCAGAAGAAGAAACAGAAAGAAGGGTATTACAGGAAGCTTGGTCCACGATTTCACACATTGTTTTGATAATGCGCTGTTATTTTGTACTCCTTCTGCGCTGACTTCCTCTCGGCCAGTTCCGATAGGGTCATGAGCGAGTGAGCTCCTGCCGCCTCTTGAACTCACTCTCCTGTGTGAACGGTGACAATGCAGTCAGGTGATTCATGCTTCTGTGCTGCTAGGAGAGTGTCAACACGCAATCCAAAGTCCTGTTCTTCTGAGGTCCCCCGTCGTCGTCGTCGTCCCCCCCCCCCACCATTGTTGCTATGCGTGGCTATGCACGGAGATGCTGGAGAGGTCGTTCCTTATGATTTCGTTGACTGTGAAAACACATGAGGGGAGGTGCATGTTAATCCAGAGGTGAATCTATACAGAACAATTTCAGTCATATAGCCATGAACATCTGATGGGGCGGAATATTATTATTATTAATTAATATAATTTTTTTTTTGCACAAATTCCTATCAAAGCACAAATGTCATACAAGCGACACAACGACATGCGAATGATTGACGTGGAGAGGAGGTGCGGAGAGGAGGCGCAAAGAGGAGGCGCAGACAGGAGGCGAGCAAGGCCGGTGTGACATGCCCTCCGGGCCGAGGAGGCCTTCACTCCCTTCCTGTCCCGCGGGGTTCCCACACCCGAGGCGCCGCGTTCACCCGCCTGACTGTGTTCTTTGGCCCGCGCGGGGGAAGTCGCAGCTGCGCGGCTCCGGGCTGAACAAACCCTGCAGGCTTTCCCAGGCAGGCTGATAGCGAGGAGGACCGGACGAGACCTCCTCTTGGCGTTAGCAAGCAAGCACATTAGCGGCAGGCGCACTATCTTCCCGCCATCCCTCCGGGAGCCTAGTGTGACAGCGCTTTTGTTTTTGGAGGCTCGCTGAAATGGAGGTTGTGAATCAAAGCACCTCTGACACCGGGGGCCTGTGCAAAGAAAAGATGCCCCACTAGATTTCACAAAGCGCGTTCGACGGTGAGAGAAGCATTTCGTCTGGAGCCTCAGCCGAATGACACTGGGTATTAGATAGCAGGGCTGTTTTCAAAACAGCACATTCCTCTTGTATTACGGTGCGCGGGGGAAAGGGGCGGGGCCTGTTGCATTCCTCAGATCTCACATAAACACCTGCAGGCGTTCCGTTTCTGCTATCATTATATTATCTTTTAGATAAAATACTGGTGTTTTTATCGTCCGTGATAAGAAAAATCAAGTTTGCATTAAGCAGGGCTTTTTTTTTTGTACTTTCAAAACTGCAATTCACAGAACATTTACAAGACAAAGCAGGACTGCAAGTGATTCCTGGTGAAGGTTTCCTGTTTTTTTTTTGTCATTGCATAGCTACAAAATCTAATAAATTCCTCATATTACCTTTGTTCATACCATTATCAGTGTCATGAAAAGAACTCGTACCACCTTACACACCGAAGGGAGCCATTTACGTTTTCTGCATGACGGATGTGGGGCCCGTTCTAAGCTTAGGCCACACCGAACAGCGTTGCTTTATGTGAAGGTTGAAGGAGGGAGGCGCTGAGGGAGTGGGAGCGAGGGGCCTATGTGAGCTGGAGGCCGTGGATTTCCTTCCCAGCCAAGACCGGGAAGCCTGCTGAGGAATCCCCTCCGAATGACCTGGGGCCCTGGAGCTCCCGCTGCTGATTGGCTGCCCAGAGTCTGCGCGCGCCTTCCTGGTCGGAGAACAATGGAGCAAGGGCGTGTTTCATCTCCTCACGTGGCACGGCCGGGCCGCTCCCTACCTGACCGAGCCCCGGCGTGGTTCCGTCCCCGTGCGGGGCGATCCCTCCCCGGACAGGGTGTGTACGGGCCAAGGAGCTTTCCAGGGACGGCCACAAAGGTGTTTACGCTTTACCCTCGCAATCAGAACAGCCAAAGCCCAAACGCGACACACTGGCGTCGGATAGTATGAACTGAACTTATTGCCACGGGGACCGCAGTCAAATTACAGAATTGTGTTTATTTCATTTAGGTTTAACTTATATGCCTGTATGGCTAAGAAAGAGCAGTTCACTGTATGCATAACCACAGATGTAATGTTAAATCCCCTCAGCATCCAGAGGAGGAGTTTTCTCATGGTGATGGAACCATAAATATGAAAACCTCAAGAAATGTTGTAGACTCCCCTGGGTTTGAGTCTCAGAGCTACTGAGTTTGGCTGCCTGACTGGTCGTTACCAATATCTGCACAGGGAAAAGAGTAAGCGTGAAGGCTGAATTATGGTGAACGGGTCACACATGCGTGTGTCTCGAAACCACCTGGCCAGGCTGAAATAATTAGAAGGCCTTCACATTTAGAAGCAATTTGCAGTGATATGTCTTCATGAAAAATTTTGGCAAGCACCGGTAACTTTCATGGGAGTTTAGATGGTTTAAGTATTCAGATCTCTTGATAAGCTCTCATCTGTCAAAACACCAGAGGAATTCAGGAAGAAATACCTGTCTGGCTGTCCCTAAGCACTAAAATTTCATTCAGATAATTTATTACAAGATGATGGCCTCCAAAATCATCTCATAGACATTAATAACTACTGAATGGTCTGCAGGTGTAGCTGCTTGAATGGGGGGTAAAGCAGATGTGACATTGATCATAGAAGATTTAGCTATACATTTAGAGAGCACCAATGAGACAAATGGGAAACAAATGGATCTCTATAGGCACATACAGCCTCACGTGCGATTCAGATGTCGAGGCCTGTGTACGCCTTCGGGACGAGATGACCCCTCTCCTCCCCTCTAACATTGGCCACGCATGTCCACCGAGAAGCAGAGAGCGAATACAGATCCAGCTCCGTCTGCTCACAGCCCCGTCTAGCGTTCCACTCACTTGGAGCCGACGACCTTCAGTTGGGCCGTCCAAGTCACGTAAGCGCCGTGCTAGTCCTCCAACCTCGCCGCCAACACGCGCGCTACAGCAACGTCGTCAACCACGTCGAGCTCATTTGAGCAAACTCTGACAAAGGCAACGTGAACGGAGCGGCCGTCTAACAATGTTCAGCGTCCTCAAACACGTTCCCTGAAACCCAGTATATACTGTACTACTGACCGCGTGACTCTGCACCCGGGGGTAAGGGAGACGGGTGTTCCTGCAGAATGCAACACTTTGATCTTGGTTAAAGACAGATGAGCTCATAACATTTAGTGAGTCACAAATGAGTTGATGCGATTTGGATGTCATGAAGCATGCCTAATCAAAAGGCCGTGTTGTCGTGAGTTACCATGGGATACATCTTGCTTTGCTGCCAGATTTCATATGAGAGGTCTAATGAAAGGTCTTCAGCACTTGATCTTCGAGTGGGTTTAATAAAGCTCTGTTGTGAAATAATGGTGAAGCAGAAAACAGTCTCCGATTCTTGCCAAAAACAGTGATTTTGCTTGAATTCCATCAATTTGGTCATGTTTGATGGTCAAAGATCAGCTACTAAGGCCTCTGTCACTTCTAGCCAGCCAAGACCAGTGGGAATTTCACAATATCAAAGGCCTGTCTAAACTCTGTTGCCTAGAAACAATTGTCACAGTCCTAGAGACAAAGGTTTTCAATTACACTGATTCTATTTAGATCACCACCTTTAAAGGAAGCCGCAATGTGACTCATCTCATCTGGTATGCGCTTTATGTTTATGTGAAAAGACACAGTTAGCAGTTAATTTATACTTGCGTAATCTTCTTAAATCCCATCACCTCAAATACTGTAAGTGGAGAAATTGCTACAATGTTCAATAAAATAATCCTTTTGTCTGAACCCAACTGTATCATAACAGCCGATAGAAGTGGGACAATTGCCTACTCGTAGAAAGATTTTGTGCATGACTTCACAATAGCCACAACAATATCCCAATAGGCCAACGCCATATATCTTTCTTCAATGTGAGAAAAGATACCAAGCCTTAATTATTTGTTAGTATTAGGTTGCGTAAAAATGGTGCTGTATCTGTGTGGCGGCTGGTCTGGAAGTGAATAAGTGGATATGAGGTAATCCAGGGACGTGCTTCCTGTTCTAGACGGACAAGCAACAGCTGCGGCAGCCTGATAGGGCTTGGAGACCCCGCCCGGTCTCTGCCTCTGGGAAGCAGGGGGAACGTGAGGAACTCCCAATTATCCCCAGCGCCACTGCTAGCCTCATTAAACGGCCCCCAAAAACGCCTGCGGTCCCGCGAGCGCTAATTGCCTTAATCTGTAGACGACAAGAAAAACAGACCTAAAAAAAAGAAATATCACCTATCCAGAGCGCCATTCACGTTCCGCAAGGGCAGCGTCGTGCTGAGTCAGAATCCAGCGACGCCTCCATTCGCCGGCCCTAGCCGCGGGCCACGGGATTCTCTGGGATCGGCTTTCCAGGCCTAGCGTTACTGTACTGTTTATTTGCTCCAGGAAATCACTAATGACTGATTAATTCACCCTTGAATGAGACATTCTGAATTTAATAGTTCATACTTAATGAATGCCAAATGCATGGAACCATACAAAGCATATATGCTAGCGTACAGGTCAAAGGTTCACCTGCTGTAATCATTATTTTAATGTAATTGACATGGTACGTTTCTGTAAATGCGCTTTACAATATACTGAACAAAAACAGGATTACAGGAATGCCTGAGCAAACCAAAAACTGTATCGGATCCACCGCCCTGAATATTAGTAACACCTTCACAAATGCAAGGCATTTGGGACAACAAGTTTCAGCAGGAAGCCGCACAGCCTGTCATCTAAGATGTCCCGCTGCAGTGCCTTGAAATGCAGGGTACTTGTCAATGTGTCTAGCACATTCTGCCTCAACGACCCTGAAGTGTCGAGACTACACAGGTCACGTTGCTAATTTTAGTCGTTCTTCACTTTCCTTATTTGCGCAGTAAGTGTTCACACAACTTCAGGGTGCAGTTTAGGTTGTTGTCTTAACAAAGTACATGTAAACTAGCAGCAGTCACGTTGGAATAATGTGCGTCTGAAACGTGTGGTACAACGGCTTTGCAGTTTGAGACCGCCATAGACTCATAGGTCCCTTAGACTTCCACTTCATCCCAGACTACTACCTTCCTCTTATTCACTGTGGTTAATGAAGGTTTCACTTTGTAAGACCTATTCATGAAACCTCCTCCGAAGAGCTGATTCTTAAACACCTGCACCTCTAGTTACATTCAGTGGTGCTTGTTGTTCAGAGGCAGGGAATCGTAATCTGACTCTGAAGTCTTGAATGAATCTTGCATCTTGTTCACTTTGCCTTCTTTGGTCCTGATGGATACTAGTTTCTTTAACCTGTTTGGTGGTCCTGACTAAAGACTTATTGACTGATTTTAATTTCTTAAGTAATTATAGACCAACTTTTACTATTTTATATTCTAAATTCAAGATTCAAGAACAAACTAGTTCCTATTCTGTCTATATAGTAAGCATGGATACTTACTTTCCTAGCAAAATCAGCTGCTAATATGTATCTATTTTCAGCTCCTCATGGTCTCTTCTTATCCAACTTCATCGACACTTACTTAGTACAATAATGTATACGTATCCGTAAACTGAAATAGACGGGCTATATGGACCTAACCAAATACAATAATTTCGGAGGGGTGATCTTCCTCAGATGGTAGCTCCCCTCCCCCATGCAGGGGCTGTAGTGTCGGGCGTTATTTTTCCCCGACCGGCCCATAAGTGTAGCAGCACCCTGGTATAGATGCCCCCTGTTCTCATAAGTACAGATGCTCTCAGTTCTCACAAACACTCGGCTCGGAAGAGCTGAAGACCCAAGTCCCCAGCTCTCACAAGCATCGAGGCCCCCAGCTCTCACAAGCACCGAGGCCCCCAGCTCTCACAAGCACCGAGGCCCCCAGCTCTCACAAGCACCGAGGCCCCCAGCACTCACAAGCACCGAGGCCCCCAGCTCTCACAAGCACCGAGGCCCCCAGCTCTCACAAGCACCGAGGCCCCAGCAGGCCCCCCAGGCCCCAGCTCACAAGCACCGAGGCCCCCAGCACTCACAAGCACCGAGGCCCCCAGCACTCACAAGCACCGAGGCCCCCAGCTCTCACAAGCACCGAGGCCCCCAGCACTCACAAGCACCGAGGCCCCCCCCAGCGAGGCCCCCAGCACAAGCACCGAGGCCCCCAGCTCTCACAAGCACCGAGGCCCCCAGCACTCACAAGCACCGAGGCCCCCAGCTCTCACAAGCACCCGGCCCCCAGCTCTCACAAGCACCGAGGCCCCCAGCTCTCACAAGCACCGAGGCCCCCAGCTCTCACAAGCATCGAGGCCCCCAGCACTCACAAACCAGAGAAGAAATTAAGCCAAGGGAGTGGCTGGTGCAAGCAAGACTTTCCATGAGGAAAAATCACTGGAACCTCTGATCAGCTCAAGGTGAGCCCTGATCACACCACTGGCTCTCATCACAGCTGAACCACAGAGCCAGATCACGGTGATGTTTACATCAAGACAGGAGAGTGGACAAGTCTCGAGATAACAAGCTATCCATAAAATGTGACAAAAATGACTTCACATTACAGCACAAAATAAACACAAAACGCACCCTCACGACATCACTGACGTGTGGGAGAGTTAACACCTGGTAAGAATCTACATTAAACTCGAGACTGAGAGTACTCAAAGCGTGTATCAAGTCCAAAGCATGCATCATCCAGTCTCTAATGAGCATGCTCCTGTTTATTCTCGTTGTGATATAATGAAGGCACTTGACAAGAAACACCATGCCTGAGGGGATTCATAAAAACTGAAAACTTGCCAACACATTTTAACGTGCTTCATCTCCAAGGGCCTAACGAGCTAAATTAGAGCTGAGAGCACAGTTAAACCTCCACCGCTCTTGCCAGAGGAGAAATGGCAGGTAATAATTTGACAAGCCAAAGCGCATAAAAATATCCTGTTCTCCTAAGCTGCATAACGGCTTGACCACAGTTCTCAGATCAGCGCAAACGATCCCTGGACTGTTGAGATCCTTCGGAAAAGCAACCCGTGGTCAGTGCGCTTTTATGAACTCTTCTAGACCGAATATCTAACACTGGCTGCCAGGCCGATATCGATTTGACCTGTTCTGGTTGACAAGAACAGTCATTAAGTGGAGATCAGAGGGGTTTGACCTGTTCTGGTTGTCACAAGAAGATAACCTGAAAAAAAAACTGCTTATTTTGCACACTATATTTAAAAATGTCAAGTCCAAAAACAAAATTTATAAAAAAAATGAAACAACCCTAAACATTGTTTTACAATCAAAACAAATTTTGCATTATTTAGGAATACTCATAGAGATGTCAATATCTACCTCTAAACGTGGCCTCTGGCCGGACAAGTCAGCGATCCATAAAAAATAAACAAGGTCAAAGTTGCAGTACAGCAAGTGGTTGGATGCTGGACACTGAAGGCGCGCACCAGTGGCACAGCATATCCATAGCAACAACGGAACGGCATATCCATGCCGACACTATAATTGGATAAAGCCTGCTAACAATAACAATAACAATCAAAGTAAAGCGTATAAAGACATCACTGCGTGGAAGGTACGGAGGTGTGACGAGATCAACCTCTGGCGTTTGCTAGTAGTTTCGTTAACGCTGCAGAAAAGACGCTCGTGTCAGATGTAGTTATTTGTGGACCTGTAGAGCCAAGATACATAATCTCTTGATCTTACATTGTTTTCAGAAGTGCCGAAGTATTGACTGATGTTGGCTATTCGTCTTGTATTCTATAGTCGTAAAATATAATCATGAAATAGGCTTTGTTGAGCGAACAAATGCTGCAGTCACAATAAAACCCTTCTGTCCACATCAGGCATGTTACGATAATGCATGTTTAGACAATACACGTGTGCTTCTTTTGAGAACCACGTGCTATGTGGGCCTACAAATGTACAACAGGACAAGAGCACCCGACACAAGGAGAAATGAGCTAGACCAATGATGTGTTGGAGCTTTTAAACAGCCACTGGGTTTACGTCCCTTTTTAAAACGAACGTCACGAAATGAAGTATCAGGAGGGTGAGGACCTTCTAACACGTTGGGACCCCACAGCTCAACACTGTGGATGAAAACCAAATCCATGACATCACTACTCTGCACTTAAACCCAGTCACCACCGGCTGAAAGTAACAGATCCGTCCGTGAGGACATGCAAATGTCACCGAAATTACGGATAGACTTTGCAGTCATATGGGCTTGTGTATAGGAACTATATCTAACCAAATCACACAAGTGAGGGACATTTTGGAGAATAAATAGTGAATATATTTTCTAGTCTGGTTAAGCATATTTTCAAATTGATGCTGTTTATTTTCTTTTGCAAGTTTGCCAGCAAATATGTAACTGACTGTTCCGCATTACGTTATGGTCGGTGCTAAATGTCGAACTTAAAAGTTGTTTTAGTTTAGATTATATGATATTCGTCAACATTTGAGGTCCCATATGAGCTCAAAAAGAATGTTCTGTAAATGCGCACATGAGGAGTAGTGGAGTAGCAGAGGAGTAGTGGCCCTGCACATTTTGACGGTGCTTGTGCACGTCTTTCAGACTTACCATCATCTAAGTACATTTGATCCAGTTCCTGTGGCTCCTGCTTGATGCTGACGGACAGCAGGGCAGGCGCTCCGTCGTCCTGCAGAAGCGGGGAAGGCCCGCTCCTCACTGGGGCTTTGGGGAGCGCCGGGGCCTGGCCATTGGCCGCCGGCTGGACCAGACTGTGGTTGGGAGCGAAGACCAGCTCGGCTGTGGGGCTGGGGGTTGTGGGGTGGGGGCCCGGGGGAGAGGAAGCACTGCCTGCTGGGTAGAGGACGGACTGCTGGTAGCGGGCAGGCGTGGGCTGGATGGCCGAGACGTGAGGCACGGTGTTTGGGACCGGGTTGGCGGACGGCGACAGGCCCTGCGGGGGGAGGTGTGTGGGGGAGAGGTCGTGCAGTTTAGGATTGCCCCCGGACGGGGGGGTGCAGGGCAGCGGCGAGGGCCTTGTCGAGAGTCTCTGGGGGCCGGCGGCGAAGGCCCTGTGGTCTGGGGTCGGCATGGTGGGCGGGGCTTGTGGGGCGTAGAAGGGCTTAGGGGGCAGGGCGAGGCTGGGAGGGGGAGGACGTCTCTGAGCGCACACCGGGGGCAGATCATAGTCGTCATGGGGCTCGGTCTTTATGGTGGGAACTGAACAGGAAAGACAGAGAGAGGGAGGGAGAGAAAGAGAGAGAAGGAGAGAGAGAGAGAGAGAAAGAGATTGCAGGAAAGAGAAACAAGAAACAAAAAAGAATAAACACGCACTGTGGGTTCATGTGACTTCATGTGAGCTGGTGCGATGGAGTGGGTTTGTGGCTAGGATACCCAGAGGCAAACAAACATTCTCATCAATAAGACTGTGTGTCTGAGGCGAGGCGCTCCCGCCCGACTGAAAATATTTAAAGAAAGAGGGAGCAAAAGGCATGAATCATCACCACAAGAGACTTCCAGCTGCTTCTATAATAAAAGAGCCTATTTTTTTGGAGCCTGTTCCAGTGCTAATAGGCTATAAGCATGTATTATAAAATATTCTGCTGCTACAGGAAGCATCTTCTCCAATGGAGTTATGCATATTTTCATTAAGAAACCTATCAAGAAACTATTCGATGTGTTACAGGTACAGGCCTTTGTGCCCATCTGAAACACATGTTTCATTTGCTGGTGCAAGGTCCCCTGTGCCTTTGGGGACACTGTGTCGCCTTGTGTTTGGGCACCCCTGTCAAAGAAGGGGCTTGGCCAAACAAGGCTCCTCCCCCCACCAAACCCCACCCTCAAGGGATGCACTGCTACAGAGGGGTCCAAACTTTGGCTCCTGTCAGACCTCAGGCTCGAGGACGCCAAAAGTTTATTCCAGAAGGGTCCTGCTGCTCTCACATAGACCTGAATGGCCACGGAGGTAATTGGGAGGCCCTTATTCATGGCCATGAAAGCTGCATCTGTTTCTAGCACTTGAGTAATTCTCTTTAATGGGGGATAGTCGTTGCACCATGACAATGCACAGACCACATTCTATTAAATCTGATGTTTAACACTATAAACAGTATTTCTTTGCAGCGCTCATAATTGCTGACAGGCGGAATCGTTTTAATCTGATTATTAAAATGATTGTTTTGGGACAAAAAAATACCCAGTACTTTACAATAAAGGTGTGATCTGATCATTCCTGTTTAGGTATTGGGTAGGATGTCTTTTTACCATCTTTTTCATTTCAAACTAAACGGGACAACAATGATTCAAAAGGCAATACATGCCAAGACGTAGCACAATATTATGCTCCTAATATTTTGCAGTTATTATCTAAAATGAATTTTAATGAAAAATAATTATCATTTGAATCATTTTGTCGGGGAAGGTGGTTTTCCAAGATACGACGTACTTATCGCTTATTGTCCGAGTTCATCGTTTTGCCTTAATTGCTGTATGGGCATAACACACTGCCCTCCCTGCCATTCTAGAGATCATGATCCAGCCACCTGTTTCCCTTGGACTGAGCCGCCCCTCAAAACCACATGCCCCGCCCACCTCCCTCACCCACCATCCTTCGGACACGCCCTTGGACTCGGACCCGGCGACAGGCGGGAGGAGAGGAACTCTTGACCCAGACATGACCGACTGCGCACCGAAAATAGAACCCAGATACCTATTTCAGGCTCGAAAGGAGAGGAAGCAAACCATCAGTCACGTGACCGCCTGATGCGGGGTCTGAGAGAGGGGCCATGGATGTCCACGCTGTGTGCGTTAGCCTCAACACGATTCCACGTATGCACTTCTTGCTAATACCTTATACTGGAAGGCCAAGAATCTGCAAGCTAAAAAATGCCTGTGGTCTGTACGTCGTTCATCGGAGCTGATCTTTTGCAAAACACGTCTTTGCCTTGATTACTGTCATCAGGTCTGGAAGTGCTCTGGGGACGATCTATTACTATAGAGTAAATCAGTCATTAAGTGCATTCTTCACAAGGAAGACACGCTAAGCAACGCAGTCACAGCATTGTAAGAGAAGACGAAACAAAGCACGTCCGATTTCAAACAATATTTAAACAAAGCCTATTTAATCCCCAACAACCGTGTCCCTGTCTCTGTGATCTGCTCTCCGTTGCCACGGGCAGGCATATGGTCTCTCTACTTCTCCAGATGCTCCGTGTCTCGCCTGAGAGGACGGTGTGGCACCGTGAGAGGGGGACAGAGGCCTCAGTGTCCCGTCTGAGGCAGACAGGGCGGGGCGGGACAGGGCGGGGCTGTGTTGGGTAGGCCCTGAGTCACTCGGACCCACCCACTGGTTAAATGCACTAATCCTGGGGCAGTTAGCAGTCGCTTGGACTTTTTTTTTTGTTTATAGGTCGGGACCATTTTTTTTTTTTTCCTTTAATTTCATCTGACAGTTGGGTGGAATTTGCATAATAGCAGTCACACATAAAGCCCCAGTCAGCCTCTTGTAATGCTATTATAGTCTAACAGCCGAAAAAAAACGTTTAAAGAGAAGTTTAGCAGCATTTCTGGAAAATGGGAATGAGACATACGAGTTCTTGAATCCTGAATTAAGAGAAAGTGAGTTTTACCATTAGGGGGAAGGTAGGTGAATCGCTGGAACTGGCTCCTCTTTCGTTTGCCGTTGCATATGTAGAAGTTCACGTGAACTGGGCTCGATATTCTTTGGTTTCGGTAAGGGGGAACCTCCACAAGTAGGCTCGTCTGTTACGAAATAAGACAAAACGAAACGAGCAATATAACATTTCAAATAAAAACAATCTCCAAATATATTCCTTGGGACTATATTAAACTCGACTGACCTTAAATTAACTGCAGCAGTTTTTTTTTTTTTAAATGCTGCTAAGAAATTCATAAACAAGCATCTGTAACGGTTAAATATACACACGAATGATTTATTTGGCCACCGATGAACACTGACTGCATTGTCTCCGCCATTCAAATTCACAGCGGGAGCGGGGGGGTCCAAACTCCCTGCCCTGCATGGCTGGGACCTCGTGTGGAGGCAGGGGGGTTATTGAGGCAGCCATAGAAGCACATGCACTTATTCTCCCGCCTCGTGCCCTAACCGGTGGGGTGGGAGGAGGGCATTTGGGTACTCAGACCTATCGCACGTTCTCCATTACTCTCAGCTTCCAGAGACTGCTGCACCGTCGCTCTGACCACAGTACTCATCCCAAGCCCCCCCATCCACCCCCCCATCCACCCCCCCACAGTACCCTGGAATGAACCCCGTGTGGCTGGAAGCAGACTGATGGAGGTGCTGAACAGTAGCCAGGCAGGAAGTCATCAGTCTTCTTCTGAGCTTTACAGCCATGTGCAGGTGAGCTCCCTGCCACTGTTTACATTAGCACGCCGGCGCGGCAGCCGAGCAAAGCCAGACGAACCGCACACCGCTAGGAGGAATTTCATCTGTTAGCTCAGCTCTCTGCCTGCCATTACCGCTGTCTGATTCCCTGTTCTAATGACAGCGAAGTCTCTATTCTTCAGACAGATCGCCGCACCGCTGCAGACTCCCGCCTCATCTCACTTTATGTCTATCAGGGGCCTCGATCTCATCCGAGATCCAAACCCTGTACTCGGACCGCTAGTCCGCTAGTCCGCCCCCGGGCCTCATTTGGACCAGTTGAAAGGATAAAACGCGGGCGTAATTACCCAGATGAAAGTGAAGGAGACGGGCGAGCGCAATCCCATCAACGGGGCCGATGAGCGCCTGGCACGACGCACGAGCCAACCGAGACACGAGGAAGCGTGCGGTTTAGGGGCGAGTCAGAAACCGGCTCGTATTAAATAAATATATAAATGAATGAGGGGGGCAGGGAAGGGAGGGAATCAAAGAGACCCTTGTAAAAAAAAAAAAAAAAAAAAAAAAAAAAAAAAAAAAAAAAAAAAAAAAAATGGGTTTAACACATTAATGCTCCATTCAACCAGATGGTCTCCATTCACTCTCGGAGCATTGAAACCAGGCATGGAAGCCTCATGAAGTTATGAAGCGACAGAAGTTAAACAAAAGGCTGGCTGTCAAACATCTGCAGGCTCAGTGGTACTTGCTGCTCCAACAAATGAACCCACCGGTTTATCCGAGAAATTCCGATTCAGCCAATGACTGAATATGGTTTAACATAAATCATTTAACGTGGATTTAAGTGTTAATGACATGTGGGATCACTTGTGAAACATATAGGTCCTGTGGTTCGCTTAATTCATACAGATGAAACTGTTAAAAGGATTCAGTGCTCAAGATTATAATGTCCAGTGCTGCAGTGTCTTAATGCATACCGTTTGACAGACGGAGTCACTCAGTTTACATGCACAGTTAAAGCGTGTGTGTTTTGAAGGTTAGAATAAGGAGGACCTTTTGTCTGATTTAAAGATGCTAAAGGTTATGAGAGCAGAGCTTCAGGTGCAGTGCTGTTCGGTCACATTCCCAGACAGAGACAAAAGACCAACGGTTCATTCACGCAAATTCCATGTTTCTTAGGAGGACACTGGTTAGGTGTTGCAAGTGTTTGGAATGGGCCTGTTCCAACAGACTAGGTTTTAGGGCCTGCAGACAGACATACTTTATTAATGTGTGTGTGTGTGTGTGTGTGTGCGCGTGTGTGTGTGTGTGTGTGTGTGAGTGTGTGGAGCAGGTGTACTGCCTCACACACAGACACCATCTAATCCCAAACTGTGGTCTGTACGTTCTGGGAGTACGAGTCAGTCAGCGAGATGGCCGGGAGGGAGACAGTGAAAAAGAAAGAGAGAGAGAGAGAAACAGACAGAGGGAGAGAGTGTGTGTGTGTGTTTGAGTGTTTCCCTGTCTGTGCATCCATTAGGGCAAGCCAGGGACTGAAGCCCTCAGACATAAACCTAGAAACTTAAGCGTCACAGTTGCCGTATCTGCAGCGCACATCTGTGGAGACGGCAGCCGGACTATCTGCTCATCTGCACTAACAATAATAAATCCATTTCATAAATCAACCGGCAGTCATTTGCAAACATTTAACCATTTCCTTCATGTAAGATTATCAAGCACAACTCCTGTGTGTGACTTACAGGTTTAACGGAGTCCTTATCAACCTTGGCCTCCATCTCCCATATGTGATGACCATCTGAAAATGGTAAAATAGTAAGCTCGTTACTTTTCACATTCTGCATTTGTTTTACAATACACATGTGAGACACTTCATTAGAAACACCCTACCATGTGTCTACCCCTCAGCGGTCAGTTTCTAAGCACAGGACCGTGGATAATTAGATATCACTGGACCGTTCTCACCACAGCATTGACACGGTAGTGGCGCGGCTGCGGGAGTTTCTACAGGCATACATCGGGTGATGCGGTGTTACCTAGGTTACATTGGGGATGGTCAGTCACCCCCAAAGGCATCCAGCCGACAGGGGTCTTGTGGTCAGAAACCGCTTGCTGATGAAGAGTTGGGGAATGACTGACACTGATATGCATGGTATCAGCTGGGCTGTGTGCTTTAGCTGTATGCATTCAAAGTGTTTGCGAAGTGGGTGACGAGCATGTATAAGCCATAGTGAATGACGGGGGTTTGGTATCTATGGAGACACTCTGAAGAGCAGAGAATAGTTTGTTCAGGTCCTGCTGGAAATAGACCATCGAAATGTGTCTAAAAAAAACTGCAAAACAGTACCGTGACCTTTTGCTTAATTCAACGTGTGCCTGGGGTTGAGCATATGGAATTCCTCTCAAATGATGGACAAACCATCACACCGTGATGCATGACCCTGCAGCCCGCGTGACCTAAGCTTGGATTCCAGCCGACCAGCCGGTCTGCGCGACCCCCCGTGCTCACATCACCCACGCAGCTGGGACGGTGGAGACGCTGTAGCGGCCGTGACGAGCTGAGGGGGGGGGACACCTGGCGC